>CAAKHD010005020.1:9425-24250 GCA_901007705.1 Fistularia tabacaria | reverse complement strand
CAGTTGGGAAAACAAAGCTTTAAAGGGTGAAATTAAAAAACAAAAAAAAAAAAAAAAAAAAAAAAAAAAAAGCATCTGAGAGGCACAGGCATTTTAATGGAGTCTAGTCTCAATAGGGATGGTAGCTTTTGCAACCTGCAGTATTTTAGCTCATTGGAAAGTGCTGGGAGTGCACATATACATACGTGTACGTATACATACATATATGAGCCTGGGGAATCAAAGCGAGGGGGTTTGCAAGACATGGTGAACCCACAACGGAGTGAATTAGCTCTGAAAGGCTTTTGTGGACTTTTCCGAGCTGCGGGCACAAACGTGGCTCACAGCTCGGCTCAACGGCGAGGTCTCAGTCAGCACAAAGAGTAAATATGCAGAGACTCGGGCAGAGGAATTCAATTCTTAAAACGCCGCCGACTGTCGAGTGCCTCGCTAAGCTAACGTTAGCTTAGCCAGCTAGCTAGCTAACAGCCCCTGCGAACATTGCGAAGCTAGTTAGCTAGCTTCGAACAGGGGCACTGTACTGTCACGGCCCGGGCGGCTAGCGTTTTTCCCCGAAATGGGCTTTAATTAGGAAAAAAGCACATATTTTCCACTTCCCCCCCCAAAAAAACGTTGCATTTCAACCACAATGTCTACTCGGGGCGGGGGGCGGTAGAGGGAGGAGGAGGAAGGCGACATTCCGCTCATTTACACAACATGACGCTAGCTCCTCGCGAATGCTAACGCTAGCCCGCTAGCTCAATTCCCCCGGATCCCGTCATGCTACCTTAAATAAAACGAAATCCTCTCCTTTCCGCCGAGGCACGATGTTTAACACTAAAAAGCCGATAAGCGTCTATCAGCTACCGCCGGCATGCCATCCGCTCCGCCGCGCAGCAGCGGCGCAATCCCGGGGAACAATGACTGCAGGCGGACACTTTGCAATAAAATTGGGAGAGCGGCGGCGGGCAGGCGAGGTCTCTGACGTCGGCTTGTTTCGGGCTGATCCCGGCTGGGGGAACAACTTTCCCCCTCCTCCTTCTCCTTCTCCTTCTCCTCCCGGCTCCGGGAGCTTTGCTTTCACCCGAGACACAAGCCGGGGCGCGGGTGGAGGGAAAACCGCCTCTCGGGTTTTTTTTTAACGAGTGACGGAAGTAAAGGCGCCCCCCTCCCACCACCACCACCACCACCACCACCTCCTCCTCCTCCGTGTAAACAACGCGATTCTTATCCCACTTTCCCCGTGATTCGCGACTCGGGATCAACCCCATCTTTGCAAGGCCTTTCCCCGCTGGGAAACATCCGAAACTCCCGATGGGGGGACATCCAAAATGGGCTTACAAACTGTTTTTATTGACTAGCTCGGGATGCAGAGAAAACACTGCACGCATTGCGACGTGGGTTTGCAACTCCCCCTTAAAAAGACAAACAAGTAAACAAACTCCCCCACCACTTTGCACTCCAAAGTGTAGCTTGTCGTCACGCGGCGTGGGAAAGCGTGTGCCTTTAACGGATGGCCCCGCAAAAACTTCCCCAGTCACCCTTAAAGAGCCCGGCGTGCAGCGCCGGCGGGCCTCCCCCTGCTCGCTCCACAACAAACGGCCTCTCCGCCGTCTTAAGGTGGACCGGGGGAGATGCGAGCCGCGCATGCGCAATGCGCGCCGCGCCGCGGGCACGGAAGAGTTAATTCCCACACTCGGGATTCGGATTCGGTGGAATCGGGTTCATCTGACTCACTCGAGTGATTCGGTTCATTTGAGTCAGTGTTGTTGCCCCCCCCCGGAAATGATTAAAAAAAAACAACTCACCCATGATGAGGATCCATGTATGCAAGATTAGTTTACAGACATTTATTATAAAATTCCATGTGCATGACTAAAACACAAATATAGTACATGGAGCGGTGATTCTCAGCTCCTCCTAGTGTGTCCAAGCGTTGTCGAGCAAGACACTGGGACCCCGGACACCTCCTTCGGTCCCGCGAGACGGCAGCCAACTGCATAGTTCATCCATGATGGGTTCAATGCAGAGAACGAATTTCCCCACAGGGATTAATAAAGTATCCATCATCATTATTATGATTAGTAGTAGTAGTAGTAAGATAAGATAAGATAATACTTTATTTATCCCCATAGGGGAAATTCGGGGGTTGTAGTAGTAGTCGTAGTAGTAGCAGTAGTAGTCGTAGTAGTAGTCCCTCGCCATATTACGGTTCACCTTCATTGTGTCACTGTATGATGTGAAATTGTAAAAACCGAGGGGTATAGCAAACAATCAGGGATATAAAATTGTATCACAGATTAAATTATCTGCAATAATACCACGAATATTATGCGCTATAAATGTGTTTTTATATATTTCAATTTTTTTTTTTTTTTTTTGAAAAATAAGTGTTTCCTATGGTGGTGACCAAGCAGAGTTCTGTATCCTAGCGTCATCCTTCTTCGGCACACATCAAGAATCTCGCCTTGCAATTGCTACTTGTTTAAATGTATTGGAAGCGAGAATGGTAGGTAAATAAGAGTGTGGGGAGCGTCACAAAGCTTTAAAATATATATATGAATAACGATATACCAGGGACTACTGTAACAGCGAAAGGGAACAAAAATGCAAAATGTGCGTATCAAATATAAGTGAACCGAAATTAGAATATGTCAAACTGATGCGCACAAACAGCAACCAAACAGAGCCAAAAAAAATGAAAAGAAGAAAAAGTTCTAAGCTGAAGGTTGTTTTTCCAGTAAGTCCGCTGGAATCATTGATTCAGAAGTGTTTCAAAGAGCCTGCCAAATTGAGTCAGTAAATCTGTTCATGCAAGTCATGTTTCCGTAGTGTGTCTGCTGACTCAAATCAGTGAACCGGCTCACGCAAATCAGCTGACTTTATCGTGTTTCCATTGAATCCGCCAACTTGAGTCAGTGAACCAGTTCAAGCGAATCACGTGATTCAGTAGTGTTTCTGGTGAGTCCAGCGACTCAAATCAGTGAACCCGCTCTGCAGAATGATGTGATTCAGTTGTGTTTACGATGATTTCCCCAACTTAAATTAGTGAACTGGTTCACGCAAATCATCTGATTCAGTAGTGTTTCCCGTGAGCCTGCCAACTCGAGGTAGTGATTCGGTTCAGCGAAACACCTGCTTCAGTTGTGTTTCCAGTAAGTCCTTGGACTCAAGTCAGTGAACCGGTTCAGCGGAATCATCTGATTCAGTTGTGTTTCCAATGAGCCTGCCAACTCGAGTCAGTGATTCAGTTCAGCAGAATCATATGATTCAGTTGTGTCTCAGTTGAGTCCAACAACTCGAGTCACTGAAAGGGTTCAGCCAAACACCTGATTCAGTATTGTTTCCAGTTGAGTCCTCTGAATTGAGTCAGTGAACTGGTTCAGCAGAATCATCTGATTCAGTTGTGTTTCCAATGAGCCTGCCAACTCGAGTCAGTGATTCGGTTCAGCAGAATCATATGGTTCAGTTGTGTTTCCGTTGAGTCCAACACGTCGGGTCAGTGAACTGGTTCCGCTGAATCATCTGATTCGGCATTGTTTCCAGTGACTCCTCCGAATTGAGTTAGTGAGTCGGTTAAGCCGAATCATCTGATTCAGTAGTGTTTCCTGTGAGTTCCCCCGACGCGAGTCCGTGAAACAGTTCAAACAAATCATCTGATTCAACAGCGTTTCCGGTGAGTCCGCTGTCTCGCCGTGTGCAGGCTTACTTAGCTGCAGCCAAGCTGAAGATGAATAGGATCCGGCTTAATGGAGACCTCATACTCTTTGTGACTCAGTGCAAAGATTCAAATCATTAACCCGGGGGAATCAGCTCAACTCTGATTGTGATAGTAAAAGTATAAATACGTGTGGGAGTCATTTATTTCCCCTCTTTTTCCTTTTACTGCAGTCCAACATCCAATAAACCCCGCGTCTATCTGCTATCTGGCAAATGCAATCCTAATCCGTGCAGAATCAATAAACCCGCTAACAAAGGAGTTAGTGGCGTCAAACCACCCGGCTCACGTTTGGCAGCTGCTCCACATTCCTTCATGTGACTTCGCGCCACTGTAAGAATCTTAACAGTAATCCCTTCGGCGGGGATTTACCTGAACACAGCTGTCAGAGAAAGGTGTGTTGCGTGGACGATGGTTGATATCAGAATGTCTCATTTCGGTGTCCTCCATGAGAACAGTCCCGATCACACCTGCTGGCTGTGTATCCATGCACCTGTCCCCATAACTGCTCGCCACTCCTTAGACCCGGCCTTGATTTTTGATAGTGACACCTTTCCGTGGACGGTTGCCAAGTAACCAACAGGTGCAGCTGTCAGGACTGAGACGTCAGCCTGAAGCCTGGATAGCTCCCCGTGCAGCCCGTAAATCCACCGCGGTCAGATGTCACTGCAGCCGCAGCGTGGACACATTCTGCAGGACCCGCTGCCAGGGATGGACTAAGGAAGCTGGGAAACAACAAAAAAAAAAACAGGGGTAAATTTGTATTTTCTGCTTTTCATCAGTAATTGCAGCTCATGGTTTACAGAATATCGTCCCTTTGTGGTGGGGTTTGTGTTTTAGATGCTTTTGTGAAATAGCAATAGTTTGCATGAGAAAACTTAAGAGCCTAATCCCGTGCATGAAGAGTTTTTCTAAATATTTCTGTCGTCCACGATATGGCAGGAAATATATCTCCATGTCATTAAAGAACAGATTCATTTTATGTATATTAACTGCTAGGGTGGAATTACTATCATAACACTGCCATTTTTTTTTTCAGTTTTTGCAAAGCCGTCATGCACTTTTGTTTTCCCTCTTTTCGATGAAAACCCAAGGGCTGTCCTCTTTGAGCTTTTAACCTGTAAATCTACACGTTCAAATCAACCAGCCTGACCTACTTTCTTTCACCACGACGTCATTGAAATCGTGCATACAGATTAAAAATAATTAGTTTGACACACAAGCAGTTTATCCCTCTCACCCTTAAAAATAAATAGTGCTAATATATTTAATAGGGATTTGATAAACCTCTTAATGCTCGCTCTTCCTTACTCTCTGCAGGTTTTTTGGATTTTCTGCTGCTTGTTGAAAGCGAAATGGGGGTTTCATGTTTGGTCGTGATCGCACTGACCGTGTCTCTGCCCTCGCCCGGGAGCTCCATCCAAACCTCGGACTCCCGGGACGTGTCCGATCCGGTCCGGAGGATTCGGGCGGATGGAGTCTCCGGCGGCGCGCCGCTCCTCCCGGGCAGCGGCGTTGATCCAGCGGAAGGCAGCGGGGCGGCGCAACAACTCCCGAAAGAGCTGGAACAACACACAAAGAAAAATCTCTCAGCCGCCGCAAGGCCGGCGTTTACTCTATCCCACTTTGGGGCTCACAACGGAGCCGCTGGAAGAAGTAATACTCCGTCTACGGCACCGGGTCACTCTCTCGTTGGAGGCAGTGATGTAAACATTATGGAAGAGCTCTTTCAGACTCATCCAGGCATCAGCGACGCTCCGATTGGTGAGAAATGTAACGTTAAGATAAGATAAGAGATAAGATAATACTTTATTGATCCCCATAGGGGAAATTCGGGAAATCCAATGTTGTGGTTCTTTTTGGTACTGTTGATGCTGCGAAGCCATTTTGTTTCTGAATTTGACCCCCGACATGCGGTTGAGGGTTGACAAGCGACACTCTGCTTGCGAGTGGTCGCGATGCTGGTATCTTTCACAGCAAAGCTAACATTGATGTCCTTCGTGCTAGCTCCAACATTTTTAGCATTGAGGTGCTAACGGATGTTGGAGGCGCTCTTGTGATACACAAACTCCTCCCCACAGAAAATGCAGTTTACACTTCCATCCGCAAGTTTCCTGTATTTTAATTTCCCTTCGTCTCATTGGCTCATCCATAGCTAGCTTCCGCTAGCTACCCTTTACCGCCGACGTCAACAAGTTTTCTCCCCTCTCTCTCAGGTGACGACATTCCCGCGCTTTCTCCAAAAACTCACGCGCTTCCGCCAACGATGAATGTGAAGCCACCGGGGTTGCGGCACCCCTGCCTGCTAGGCCTCAGTGCTTGCGTCGGACTTACGAACTTCAACGGCACCAATCTGCTGTGGGACGACATGAGGCGCACGCTTGCCTTCGCCTGGGAGATTCACGTCTTCGGATCGGCCAGCCTCTTCATTCTGCTGGTCGCCGCGGCACTTGTGGGGATGGCGGGGGCGATGGGTTTGCCGTACCCCCTCTGTGACACCATGACCCTCGCAAACAGCCTCCTGAGTGTCGGGGGGACCCTGCGGGCCATCCACCTCCTCCTCGACCCTTACGGGACCCGGCAGATCCTGAACCACGCGACTCTGGCCGCTCTGCATAACGTCCCCATGCACCTTCTCCTGTGGGCCCTCGTTACACTGTCGCTTGTTTCACGCAGGGGACTGAAATTAGTGCTTTTCCCACTGCCAAAGGAGAGCCCGTGGGTGGCCGGACTGCTGGCAATATCTCACTGCACTCTCTTGTCGCTGGCAGACCTGTATTCTCCAGATGTTTTCCCAACCCTCCCCTTGCTGCTGCAGGCCCTCTCGCTCTGCTGGGGCTTCCCGTTCTGCACAGAAATGCTCACCAAGTCTCTTGCCAGTGCTGACGTGTCGCACAACAGGTCATCTGTTCCCCATTGGGCGCCTTCGCAGAGGATCGAGAGGCGCGCCAGGCGAGTAACAGCGGCGTGCGCCTTCCTGGGGGTTCTCTGCTGCGGACTTCAGTTCAACAGTCTCCTCTGGATATACGGCCTGACGGGAAACTGGAGGCGATTCGGCTGGGGCTGGTGGCTCAGCCAGTTTCTGGCCAGACTCCTTGAGTTGGCCTGGGGATTCTCCTTGCTCACGCTGGGATCCTGGATCTTCTGGACTCCCTCGAGGGCGCACCTGAGCGGCAACCATTGGCCGGGCCAGAGCGAGGCGGCCGAGGAGTTTGAGGGGAAAAGCTTTTTGTGCAGAAACCTGGCCGGTGTCCGCGTAAAGAAATCAGAGAAAAGCTGGCCGGACCTAATGCCAAACAACTGGGTTAAGTACAAGCTGTCAAGAAGAGGAATCGGCGGCGGTATAACGTGTCCGTATGCTGACCAGCCGCTTCCTGTCGGACCAGATTACAAGTCCGATTCCGTCAGGAATGGCGGTCCTGACCCTCAGCCAGCTGTCCTCTGGCAAAAAGTGGGTGAACGCGAGTGCATTCTGTCACTCATAGAATTCGAGATGAGGCCGCCGTCTCCCATCGAGCTCAGGCGCAGCATTGACAACGCCCTTCACCACGGCCAGCTGCTCGCCGGGGGTCTGTTCACGGTCCCCCCGCCATCTTGGACTCACGCCATGGGGCAAGGCATGGCGGCTGGAGAAAACGCCATGACATTTCCTCCTTCGTACGCGGGCTACGGCTGGATGGCAGATACCGAGTCAATACCCACATCTCTAGATCATTTCCAAATCGGCGAGGTAACGCTGCCCCCGCAGAACGCCGGCGATCGCTATGACCACGCCGAGACTCCCATCGTTGGAGACTTTACCGAGGAATTCAATCAAAGCCTCTCGGCTCTGCTGCACTCGCATTACTGGTCTGAGGAGGACGTCACTAATCTGTAGGACGTCCTTCATGTCTGAGCAGCGGAAGCGGCCAGCAACGAATCATTTCTACGTTATCCAAGGCTCCGTAAGGTTGATAGCGATTAGCACTCTGGACACACCCCTCGCTCTCTGCTTCACTTTGTACTGGGCAACTGACTGTTGATGTATTCTGTCACTGTGTGAATGCAGGCTACGAAATAAAGTAAATAAAGGAATCCTATATGTTAATACACGGGACGGGACTTGATTATAGAATGAATCTATCCAATCCAATCATAGATATTAAACTCTGGCCCGCGGGCCAATTCGGCTCGTAGTGGAATTCTATTTGTCCCTTGAAGCCAACACAAATGACTATTAGAGCTGGCCCGCGGGCCAATTCGAGCCTGCAGCACATGGACCACTAATATGACAAATCCCAGAATGCTCTGCTGGTGTTTGGGTGCGAAAACCACGACAGGACCCATAAACGCCAGCTCCTCTGTTGACAGTAGTCATAGCGACCTTATGCTAGTACTGGCACCATGTTACTCCTCCCAAAAATGGCGAAAAGAAAGAAATTATTAGCCTGTGGAAAAAGGTGACTGTTGAAATTGAATTCAGAAGGCTGCAAATAAAAAGAGGCATGCGATGTTTATTTCATTTTTATTTAAGAAATGAATGCAATTGATGTGTTTTTTTAATTTTAATTTTCCATTTTGCATGTGTGCAATATGAAGTTGTAAATTGTATAGTATTAAGCTTTGCTTGTTCCATATCCACTTTTGAAGCCAAACGTGGTTGGGTCCATATGAAAAGTTTCATTGTTACATCTGGAGGAAGATTTTTTTCAATAACTATCAATATTTGCCAGTAACTTCTTCCCAGTTTTGAATCTTGGCCCACTGTGGATTTGAGGCTTTGTAATCAATTCATCGGACATACATTTTCATTGCATTTCAAGATCTGACACGGGAAAAAATACATTTCAGTTTGTTTGATGAATGAATTAACATACATCATTTTATTTTTCGATACTTCTACGACACAGGCCAAAGCATTAGCGTAAAACACATCTGTGGCTCTTCATCTTCTACCACCGAGGACAGAGAGGGGTCCGCAGTCCACTGCCATCTATCTCGACAGTGGATTGGTCGATTTACCTGACGTGGACTTAGGCATTTTGCTTCTGAATCTGACCCCTGAGATGTGGTTGGGGATTGACGAGCAACACTCTGCTTGCTAGTATTAGCAATGCTGTTATCTTCCAGCGCAAAAGTATCATAGCAACCTGCACGCTCATAGAAAGCTAAAATTCCTGACCTATGCACTCATACAAAGTTAACATTACTGACTTACGTGCTAGCTCCGACATGTTTAGCGTTGAGGCTGTAACGGATGTTGGAGATGCTACACAAACTCTTTCCTGCACAAAGTGCAAAGGACAGCATGTTTGTTTCCACTTCCATCTGCTCGGTTCTAATGTTTTAATTTCCCTTCGACCCGCGCCTTCTCATCAGCCTCGTCAATCACACTAGTCACACTGCGCATCAGTCTAACCTGCCCCCCCTGGAACTCCTGGAATGAAAAAAGTTCTGTGACGCAAATTAAAGTGTGATTAAAATTTTCTTAAGGTGTTATTTTCTTTGTAATCAATTAATTAAATGAATTTGATGTGTTTAAAGTCCTGGCCATTGAGGTCGAGAATGGGAATAAGAACAAATCCAATCATTTTTACCTGTTAATTGAAAATGAAAATTCGGTGGGTCACCGGAGCAGAAATGAATAGATTATATTTTTAGACGTCACCTGATTCTTTCAGTAGAATGTATGGATATAATTTCACCTCTCTATAACCTTCGACAGTCATCTTTGAAAAAAAAATAATCAAAAAACAGCTGCATTTGTGCATGCGATGTGTTTCACATCGGTTGTTATGGTAACCACCGGATGCGGTTTCTCCTCTCCTCTCTGTGGTTAGAAGTGGGTTGATAGACCATCAGCGCAGAGGAAAAAGACACAAAACTGACTGCAGCACCAATTAAGTCTCAATACATTTCAATTCTGGACAAAAAATGCAGCAACTCTTATATTAGAAAGTGTTTCACAGAGAATTTATTCCCTGGGCGTCAAAATAAAAATGATATTTTGAATAAATTTGATAAAGAATTGATTGCCAAACTAAGGACTTTGTATCTCACTCTACCTTTACCCCTAAAGCAAAGGAGAAAAAAATTAATATTATGAATAACACCTATACATATCACAAATTATTTTGGTTACACTTTAATCAATCTGTGCATTTCTCAGAAACAATATTGAAACCACAGACCATATATTTTTCTCATGCAAAAATGTACACCGTTTTTGGGCTAAAACTCAAAAATGGATTTCAGAAAAAATTCCATCATCACCAGTTTCTCTTTCAAGAGACAACATCACATTTAGTTTATTTTTAGGAAATGAAAGAGATTAATTCTGTGTCAGTGTTATTTTAGGTTTGGACAAGTTCTTCATACACAAACACAGAATGCAAAAATGTCCCTCCTATTTTACCTTCTTTAAAAACGACTTTTTATACAAAAAAATCTTTAAACTTAGGAGAAAAACAAAAAGCCAAGAAATATACCTTTTTAAGAATGATGTTCCCTCAGATCCATAAAGCTAAATACACATTGCATTTCCCTTGCGATTTCTTTTTCTTTTTCTTTGTTTGTTTCTCAATTTATACATTGTTTTCTACACGACTCTACTCTTCTTACTCTTACAGTTATTTGATTGTATGCAAAACACAATTCTTTATGTTTCCTCTAAAATAATTGGCCAACCCCTTAGACCTTTCTCCCGCTTCCATGACAGTCAAACCGTAAAAAAAGCCAAAAAAGATCCTCCAAGACCAGTCTCACATCTTAAACCCTTAGAGCCTTGGAGTGGCTCCCCTCAGGTCTCAGACTCTGCTGCTCCACCTGCAAAACCAAGAGGAGAAGGGCAGCCTTTGTCCCCAGAGCTGTCCAACTCTTCCATTCCAATCAAACCTGCAAACTCCTCATCGCCATTCCACCGCCGACCCCCCATCCCCGGGTATAATGCCGCTCATGATATATTCATGATATAAATGCAGAGCGTCACTCACTTCACAGTCTCTTACCTATGGTACAATTGGCACATTTCTGTACAGTTATTTTATTTTACCGATATTTTATATGTGTTTAACCTTATATTTATTGTTGTTTACAATTTGATGCTGCTACCCCATGTGCCCTCCAAATGCCCCTCAGGAACAAATAAAGTTTATTTCTGATTCTGATTCTCATGTCGGTTAAATGTCATTGATGTACGATTGGATTAGGCCATGTTTGTTTGTTTGTTTGTTTATATGTTTGTTTGTCTAGATTTTACATGTTCAATAAAGGTTCATAAAAAACAACCTCTTCGCAATTCTGATTACCGGAAGTTACCGCACTGCGCATGCCCAGACTTGATTACTAGACGAGACTAAATTTTCTTTCAATCGATCAATAATGAAGACATTTTATATATTTATATACATATATATATTTTAATCCCCGGCTATTTTCGGCGTGAGAATCAGGTGATAAAATGCAAATTTACTAATTGTTTTGCTCGGCTCACCTGTGCGGCGCGATGAGCCGGACTCGGCCCGCCGTGACGCCGCGCTCGCAGGCTGACGTCACCGTGGGAGTGTCTCACCGTCGGGAGAGATGAACGGTCACCAACACAATCCTCTCAGCGCCCACGTAAGTCCAAGCCGTCAAAAAAACAACATAAAAAAACACGGGATTTCTTTTCTTTTCGACACCTGCCCGCGGAAATACGCGTTCCGGGCGGTTCGGCGGATCCGGTTGTCGCCGCCCGCCCGCGCCCCTGTAACGTTAGCTGGCCGCGGCTGAGGCGATGTCTAGCTAGCCGAGATGCTAACTGACAGGCTGGAGTGGCCGGGCGGACGAAGGGGGGCGTCTGTTTTGCTGACCGGCGTATTCCGGAGGGTTGAAAACTATTTTGCACCCCTCTGCGTCGCTGACTCCGTGGGGAGGCCGTTTCCGCTGCGGGGGGGGGGGGTTATGACACGTATACCTCGGCCTCGGGCTGGATGATGTAGACTTTCGCCGTCAAACAAGCTGCGGATGGTGTTTACCTGCACAGAGGTCGCTGCAGGGCCGGCTTCCCCGCTCAGGTGTGCGAGGAGCGCGGCGTCTCCGAGGGACATTTAGCGGGCAACGGATCGTGATGCATGTTTGGAATGTCAGGCAGTTTGATCAGATGTCTCCGTCCATCTGGGTCCTTATGCTGGCAAAAAGTGCATATTAAAGAGTAAAAATACATGTATAAGAATTTAATTGCATTGAATTTGTAAATGCAAGGCTTAATCCTGCTTTAGAGATGAGCATAAATACTGGATTTATAGTATGTCCGTTATGAATTTGGGATGTAGATACTGTGTGACTGGAAAAGCTATTTGCAGGCATCTACATCCATTTGATATTTTATTCAACAACAACAACCTGCACACATGCTCTCTCTCAACCCCACACCTGCACCAGTAGCAGGCTTTCAGGCCATCGCAGCCTCCAGAGGACGAGCCACCGGCCGGTCGATCGCACTTCAGCTTGGTTAATCTCTCGAAGACGGCACTCTTGTAAAACACCTACTGGATCCACCTCACACATCCTCGCTGTTGTCAGCCGGCAGCTGACCTGTAATCTCAGATTAAGCAGCTGACTGCTAAGGAGTAAACAAGAGTCTGGTCTGCTTATTCAGATTATAAAACTAGCCTTCCAGACAGGAGGAGTGCTGATGGACTGTTGTTATTTTTTTTGTTTTGCTTGAAAGTACTTTGAACTACGGGCCTTTAAGTGTTGGGCTCTCATTGTGAGATCCTGTCACCTTCACATTTCCAGCGTTCAAAACACGGTGATTTAATTAAATCACATCCTTGACTGAGGGTTAACGAAGTAGAAATGTTCATGAAACGGATGGGGACTGTGCCCGCCCGCTCCACATCCCTTCGGCGCCGGTGCGCCCCGTCGAGTAAATGAAACACCCTCCGGTGCGTTAGCCTGCGATGCTAACGTTCGCTGCTGGCGCGGAGGCAGGCGAGCCGTCGACGCGGGCGGTCGGTTCATCAACCCGGAGAGCCCACGGTCCGCGTCGGCGTGGACTCAACCCACGGGGCTTGTTTTTTGCACCAAATGTGAGCGGGCACCGGGGTGTTTGTGTGAAGGCCGGGCCTCCGAGCTCCGGGCTAGCCACCTGCTAACATCACCCCATCCCCTCCCCTGCTCGAGCTCGCCCCCCACGCCCCTCCTCCCACGGTGACCCCCGCGTTTGAATCCACGGGTGGTAAACTCCCGCGGTTTCCGAACTTCCACGCCTTCACGGCCACTTTACACAGAACTTTTGGATTTTTCCAACCGGCCGGATCGTTTCCGCACCGGAAGTCCGATCCGCGCCGTCGTCGGCGGGTGATGTCACCCGAGCGGCGGGGGTGACCTCATCGCCGTGCACGCGTGTCCCGTGTGCGTGTGTGGCTGAAGTCATCCGAGAGAGAGGAAGGAAAACAGCAGTCGGACACACACACACACTTCCACACACACACACACACACACACACACACACTCCCCCCACCTTCATTAACACACTGCACATTTCATTAAGCTGAGGGGCCGCAGGGAGTGTGTGTGTGTGTGTGTGTGTGTGTGTGTGTGTGTGTGTGTGTGTGATGTTCTGCTCAGACGTGTTTCACGCCTCGGACGCGCCAACGGTGGCGATGACCAGGTCCCGGCCGATCTGACCCCGCGGTACTCAGGCCAATCAAGAGTTCTCCCTTGTTCCCATGGAAACGCACCCCGTATTCAGCGTAGGCCAATAACCGAGGCGTATCCGTCGGCCGGTGTCGAGTCCCAGGTGGCGCCGTGTCAAACAACACCCTGGTTCTTGTGCGGTTCTGGTTCGGCGCTCAAACCCGACACGGATACGGTGCTATCGGGTGTCCAGCCTTTTCCTCTTTACGCTTCACGGCTTAAAAAAGAAAGAAAAGAAAATCACTCCTTTCTTTTGTTGTGCGCTGCCGTGCTCCGGAAGCTGGCGAACAAAGAAATAACAGGAAAGGAAAGAAGAGAGGCTTCCTGTCCCCGGGGAAATGACAGGGTGGAGGGAGGGGAGGGGGGTCACAGCAGACGACCTGGAAGCATCACCATAGGTTTGTTTCGCTCTCTTCACAGCATGTGATTTTCCTAAATATCCATGGAAACAGCTGACTGAAGCGCGGCGGTCGTCCCAAACAGACTCGGCCGGGAGCGTTCATCCCCCGCCGAGGAGCAGCTGACGGAGCACCTGGATTGTCACGCCGCCCCTGAGCGCGCCGGGCGGCTCCGCGCGTTTAACTGATGCCCGCTCTCGAAGGTACGCCCGCTGCTCACCTGCTGCAGACCTCTGCAGAGCCATCAGGGGTTTGAACCCTGGACCCTCTGACCAGGACGTGTTGTTATTGCCGTGGCCACTAGGGGACGCTGGACCCCCCCCCCCCTGCATTTATCTAATGTGTGAATCTGGACTGGAGCGCCACGGCCCCCTGCAAAGAGAACATCCAGCAGAAGAGACCGTCTGCACTCTCCAAGAACAACCTTGGATTACTGGAGCAAGCACAGCAATCCGTCACAATATCTGTCCTGCCGATGATAAACCACCACGGACGTGGAAATTAGCATGAAGTTCAGCCCAAATTACAAACCGCGCCTCTGTAGGAACACCATCTGTACTTCGCACACCGAAGACAAACATCAGCTGCCATCCATCATCTCCCTGAAGGTACTGATGCAGGTGAATGTATCCAGCAGCCGTGGCTAGAATCCCACCACAACAGGCTTTTCTGCTTGTTGTTCTTTTGAATGGGTCCAGAGATAAATGCTTTTCCTGAGCGGCGCTGGTGTGGAAGTCTGGCAGAGACCCGCGGGGTGAAACATCCTGGGGGGGGGTAGTGACCTTGGAGCGCGTCCTCGCCGGACCCCGAGGAACGTCCCATGAAGGTCACCGCGCTCGGCCCGCGGCAAACGGTGGCTACGGTGTGTGTAAAACACCGTGGCCAGAATTCCACCGCACATCTGCCATCCCCCCGGAGGAAGAGGACGGACAGCCCATAATGAGTCTGAGCTGTGTTTTTCCACCGTGCTTTTTATCACACGTTACATTTGATTCCCCCCCCCCCCCCCCCCCCCCGTCCCGGGGGGCCGGCCTCCCCTTTCCCCGGTCCCCCTTAAAAATTATCCCCCC
>CAAKHD010005018.1:10751-23057 GCA_901007705.1 Fistularia tabacaria | reverse complement strand
AAAGATGAGGGAGCAATCCGGCCACCTTGTTCCGAGAGCTTTCCACATTCGGTAAGCTGGCCCCCCCCCCCCGCCTCCTCCTTCTCCACCCCACTCTGTGGAACAAGGCCAAGATCATGAGCGTATTGGTCTCAGATCACACGCGAGCTTGACAGCCGTGTGATAGGAGGCCGCTCACTCCAGACCGGAACCGGGTGAACGGGGGGGGGGATCGCAGAAAACTCAGCATTCTTTGAAAATGCCGGAACAGGAACCGAGCCAGAAAGGAAGAAAAATATGGAAAATCGGAGCCAGTGTTCTGGGTAACAATGGCTCGCAGAGAACAAAAGCAGCGCCCCGTGAAAACAAATGAAGGTGTGTCCTTTTGGACTGGGATGATACGAAGAAAAAAGAGGCAAAACAACCGCAGCTTGTGTTTAATCGAACCAGACGCCCCTCTACATCTCTCGGCGAATTAATCCAAGATTAGCGGTGCCGAGTAAAATGGTTACGACTTGTCCCGGCGTGGCTGATTAGGCGCGACACGGGACACCGCGGGTGAATCTGGAACCCGATCCGTCCTCGCGTCGGGGCCGCACCTTCACAAGATCAAGTGTGAGAGACAGACAGGAAGGAGGCAGGGACAGTCTGGTCCGGAGACGCTAGCTTGTCTGTCGCCGCAGAGTGACAGCAGATAATACACCGGAGTTTACCCCAAAATTCTGCAGCAGAGGCGCAAAAGCGGCACCCAGGTGCTCATCGTGGAAATATCCCGTTTCCTCTTAACGCAGCATCTTTCATCCGAGGTCCAAGGTCTACTAAACACTGTCTGTGTTATGTGTTTAAAAATTGATAGATCAATCTCCTGACGCTGCTCTTTGTGCTACGTAGCCTGTCGAATAATTAACTTGAAGCTACATATTCGGTTTAAATGTTGAAATTGTCAAGCTGGTCTTCATCCTATCGACGCCTCGAGTCGAGCCCCAGCAGCAGCTGGGAAGGTTTCCTTGCAGAGCTGCGCCGAGATGTGTTCGGGATGCGTTCGCCGGCAAGCCCCCGAGTCCATTACCGGAGAGGTTTATTATTCACAAATACACAGAGGATCGTTCACTGATCCGTTAACTATACCGCTTATCCTGCACGCAGGGGCGCTGGAGGGTTGACCCTGGATCCATCTCAGGGCCACGTAGAGACATGCAAACATTCAATCTCTCATTCAGACGCCTGGACAACGTAGGGTTTCCATGTTTTGGGATTGTGGGAAGAACCCAGAGGGACTCTACTCAGACACCGGGGCAACATGGAGACTCCACGCTGAAAGGCTCCCTGTCCGGATCCAACCGGGGACCTTCTTGCTGTGAGTGCCAAACACTGCGCCGCCGTGCTGCAACATTTGGATCACAAAAGATAAAAATCAGATTATTTAAGCTTTGCTCGGACAATTTCAAAATAACCGGCTCTGAAAGGGTGTCATACATCGGACTAGTCATGCTAACGCTAGCATGTCACTATGTGGAGCTGTCTACCATCGATGTTTAAAAGCCCTTGAGACCTTCTGTGCTTGTAGTCCAGCATCTCCCAGGCATTTTAAATCTTATCTCAGTTTAAACACACTTGACCGCTGAGTGTACACATCCAGTTTTTCAACGTCCTGGTCCGAGTCTTGACCGGCCTCTTCATCACCGTGAATCACAAAAGAGGCGGGACTCCCAGGCTTCGGTTTCTACGGACCGGCTTGAAAAGACGGCGGCCGCTTCGCTCTTCTTCCCGGCATATGTTTCTCGTTATGCAGGCGCTGTGGCATCGCGCTGACACGATCCCAGAAATATGTCCCCCGCTCTAAAAAGGTCAGCGCTAAGAGGTGCCCTCCTTGATGGAAACGCTTACATGAGTATGGCGGCCATGCGGAAAGTCAGCAATGCTGTGTGTGACTGGGTTATTTCTGGGTGAACCTGCAAAACTTAACGTATTTTAAGTCATAGAAACGAAACCGTGATCACTCGTGCACCCATTCATCAGACAAAGTATTTTTTTCCTGATAGCATCAACGCCTCACCGCGGGAATCGAAGGGAAAATCAGTGATTGGCGGACACGCTCGGCCCCAGGGTTTTCAGAAGTCCCGTGCTGGAAAATATCCAAATATGGGATTTATTATGCTAGCGGTGTGGTCATAGCATCACACAGCCAAAAGCCCTGCCTCACAGGGTCAAGAAGTCCAAACGTGGAGGCTTATTATAACCGCACAGGCTCTCATGAGTGAAATCCGGAATGTTCCGGATGTTTTCGTGGGCTCCATCGGGCTGGAAATCGATGAGATGCCGATCAGTATTTGCTCGACGCACGCAGAGTCGTGCACCCGTGCGGCGGGCCTTGCGGCGCCTCAGGCCAGGCGGCGCATCTTTCCAGGGCCTGAATTTGTGACATGGCGAGCGAATGGATGTGACACGTGACGTCGCGAGAGAGCCGACCAACGCTTGCTTCCATCACAACAAACGAACTGGCTGTGAACGTCCCGTGTTTCAGTTTGCAAAAATTTCTGATGTCATTTAACAGGAGACGTAGCCTTACGCCCAACCTCTACATTAATTTCCTGCGTAATCTTTGACGGTTTTGGGGAGCTTGACCAGAAGTCGTGGGGGGCCAATGTTGCACGGTATGCTTGAGTGCCACCAGCTGAAGGACCATGGCATCAGAATAACCAGGGAAAAGAATTCCCAGTCCACATGACGGCCGTCGCCATGTTTGTTATCGTCTAAAACCCAACGTGGAACTTGGAAGTGAACTTTGCACTGTCCTCCGGTGGAGGAATGGCTTAACAACCATGGCAACCTTAATGTACATGTTAGCATAAATTAGCCTGCTTTGCTCTTAGGAGGCAGAAGGCAGTTAGCTGGACAGGATGGGGAGATGAAGTCAATTTTTAGGGCCCTATTATGGATTGTCACTATTCCGCTCGGTGGTGCACCAGGATACATGGCCCTGGAACTACCCCTTGCCCCCAATGGCCACCACTGCCTTGGTCAAGGACATCCCAGCCCCACCCCCTTTTCAGTCTTAAGCTTTTAGCAGCTGGGTCATTGCCTCACATACCCCGTCACCACAGTAGGGCAGTGACTTGATGTCCCACAAATGTTTAGTCTTGATCTAGCTCTTGCTCAGAACCAACTAGCTTCTGACTGTGCATCCCTGGCCTCTTGGGCCGTAGTCTTTGGTGGTGTCTCTCAGAGGTGAGTTGGTTCGTTCATCCGTCCCATGCTTTGGAACAAGCCGTCCCCATCTTGTTTGTCGTTTGGCACTGCTTGCCCTTTGGTGAATGCGTGTTTGTTTCCATAAAAGACGCATAGTTTGTAGATCTGAGGGGCTTGTCCTGGGCCTCTCCTGGCCAGTAATTGGAGTCATGCGTGACAACCATAATGAGTTCGGTTTAAGATTCAAGCCAAGCAATTTCTGTACTTAATTTGTGCCCACCCCCATCCAGACGTCTTAAAGTTGTGCCATGTGAGCGTTTCCCCAGCGGACATTTACGGTTCATGACCTTCCAAATGCCAAAATCTAGTCAAATTTCCTTCGACCTTCTCCTAGCTATGAAATACTCGCTCCGGTCGGGTTTGAAAATCAGCTGTGAGCGGTCAAGCTCCTCACGGGGCTAACCCTTCTTATTCCTGTCGGGCCTCCCGATCGTACACACCGACCCCAGGCCTTCAATAGTGCTGATAACATTTAACGGGACGGTCGCAAAGCCCTCGACGTGTCCCAATCATCTTTTCCATCACCTGTCACCCAGGTGACAAACTTGGCAAACACCTTCTCAGTCTTCTGACACTTTTGAATAGAGTGTGATTAACACCATACACACAGCCGTCACTGAGGGTGGGTGTTGGGATTTAAACATCCTATTTTTGTTCCTTTTAATTGCTCTCTAAGCGCCACGGATACCTTCGGACTCCGCGGAGCTTTTCATATGGATGCTGGAGGTAATGAGAGAGTCTTTTCTTGGGGGGAAAAAAAATCTACGTTAAGTGTCGCGGAGAAGCCAGACGGATAAAATCCCAACGGCTGGAATCCGCGTACGCTGTTTGTTTAGCGTAAGATGGAGCCGCCAGATGATCATATACATACAGTGTGCCCAGCTGAACATTATGGTCTGCGAAGATTGTTGTTTTTCCCTGGCGTCACTTCCACCCGAGAGAGCGGCTAAACCATATGCGGTTCTCCTTGGCCTCTTGAACGTTTCCCATCAGTATATTCTCTTTTCTTTTATTTGCTTAAGTGGCTGCGGCTCCAATCTTCTCCATTTGAATCCGCAGCGAGCCATCAGCGATGGAAATGCTTTGACACATCAATTAGTTTATGCTTACAAAATTAGCTCTTTAACTCAGTGCTATGTCATGGAGTTCGACATAACTCGAAGGGAATTTGAAGGCGGTCTCGTCTCCTCCTCTGCTCATTGTTTCTTCTCCACGGTTCAACGGGCCGCCTGCGTCGACTCCCCAGCATTTGGCGGAAGGTTTTGACCCGTGCGAAGGTTCTCTGGTGGCTAAGGTTCTCGGTTTATGACACCCTCGACCTACGTCGGTCCTTGATAACGCCGCCCTCTCCTGTAAATTTATTGAGGCAGGAGCTAGTTGGCGAGCGGACGAACGCAGCAGGTCGTCATGCAGCGACGTACAAGAAAGACAGCTTTCTTTACATTCGCCGGTCCTACTTGTGTAATTTTGGGACCTTCTTGCCCTTCTTCATGGCCCCCAAGTCAGACTCTTCATCCAGGGCTGTATTTGTGCCCGCGATTACGGCGGAAATCGCGCCAGGAACGGAAGTCCATCGTAAGTCGAGGACCTCCCGTGGTTTGGAGCGCAAGGTGGCGTTTCCGCACTCACCTGTTAACCCAAACAGGTGTGAAACTGGCTGTAGTGCCCCTTTCCGACTGCAGATCCTCTTCTCGCTCGCAAGTACATATCCATGTGGTCAGCATGAAACATTAGGTCGCCCCACTCTGGATTTGAAAGCCCAGATCGTGTCCGTCGGCCATTAAACGGTCATGACGGCACGGCAGGCAGAAGCTCCCTGCCATTTTCAGCCCCGCGGTCGGGAGTAGGCGCGCCGCAGCGTCAGAAATGTGCGGTAAACCTAACGGTCCTACGTGGGCGAAGGAACCTCTCCTCCGAGACCAAACCAGATTAGGGGCAGCAAAACAAATGTTCATGCTGCTTAATAGGAGGACAACAAGACCTCAGAAATGCCACGGATACACTGGATGTCCTACAGTATCTGGCTTGACAGGAGGTGGATTTTGGAAACAAGGGCAGTGTCGCAGCATAAAAGCCACATCGGGTTAATCGGGACTTAGCGCGACGGCAGCTAGTGCCCCCCCCCCATTTCCCACAGAGGGTCAATCAAAGCTGGGGGGCCACGCCTCCCATTTATCAATGAATCCGCGTATGACAGTCCGACATCCGTCACGCCGGCACTTCTATTTTGGTGTTTCTTCGGGCCAGCGCGGGGAGCGGAGTGGAGGGGGGGCCGTCGTAAGGTCAGGTTTCCACAGCAACTGTCAACCTCCGATCCCCCTCCAGCTGAACACCCTCTTTCATCGCCATGGCAGCGGAGAGGCCCCCGTTTCCAAGGGGACGAGGGCAGCTCAGGAGGGAATGTGAGACGATTAAAGGGAGGGGAAGGGCAAACAAGTTTTGTGAAAACACTGTAATCCAATATGGCCGCCATTGTGCGGGAGCTAACCGAGCTAAAAGCCGGACTCTCTGCGTCAGTTGATACGGCCGTGTGATGTGCGACACCCGGAAGACGTGGCACAAGCGCAGTGAGCCAGATCACCGCTCCAATTCCCAAAGTGGCCGAGAGGAGGAAAACTAGATTCATCCCGCACTCCCAGATAATCAGTGCTGCTATTTATACGTCTGGAGGAAGTGTCCCACGCTCCCGCGGGAGGTCCACGTTCACGTAGAGACGAGGTCCGTGACGTTCAGTGTCGGAACAGGGTCAAGGCATGCTCTGAAGGAACGTCATACCCTGAATCCCAGCCAGCGATCCGTTCGGAGGGTCTTCTTGTTCTCCCCCGGGCTGCTGCCTTCAGGGCTCACCCCGGACGGTTTTCTTCCTCCATCCAGCCTCTTCTTCCACTTCCAACCTCAGCATCCTTCAACCCAGATATTCGATCTTCCCTCCTCTGTACATGTCCAAACCAATCACAGTCTGACGTTATCTCCAGAGCATCTAACGTCTGCTGTCCCTCAGATGGGTAGTTTCGTTTTACAACGGCCAATCTGAGGAGGCCTCGGGGTGGTATTTGTGACGTCACAAAACTTCTTTGATAGCACCGTGTCTTGCGTAAGCTTGACTTTCAGACGGACACAGTGAGTGCAGCAACCGACCGGCATATTAGATTTCACTTCATTTGACAGTTCTTACCTCGATTTGCCGAACAGACGGAGAACGTTTCCAGAAGCCCTCAATCACATCCACAGCAGGAAGCCAGAAAACACTCAGATCAAACGGGCTGGAGTCCCGACAATCCCGACTCTCTAATGTATGACTCAAACCGACGTAATCGATTCCACGTGTTATTAATATGCCATTTGAAATCAAATCCATAAAGTCCAGGGGGCCGTTGAATTGGGTTGGGCTTTTTGGGTTGTTTTTTTTTTCCGAGGGTGGGGGTGCGAATTAGACACGCGAGGCTGCGTAAATCAACCTAACGGCCTCTTCGATTTCACTCCCAACATTAAGAACCGCTCGCGAGCGGCCGACGAACAAATGCAACCGTTGGCCGCGGCGGCGCTGTGGAAACGAGGCGTGACGGCGGTCGGGGGCTTTTGTTGGCGGCCTCTGTGTAAATGTTACAACCACACAAAAGCCGGTAAATTGTCGGGTTCCACCCTCACCCAACCCACCCACCCCCCTGACCCTTCCGCTGCAGCGATTGTCCTAGGAAGGGGTTGAACCCCCCCCCCCCCAATCATGACTACCTCCACCACTGGGTCATAGGTGGAACTGCTCTTCCACTTGGTTTGGCAACGGACCCCGAACTCCCCTTAAGCAATTGACAAAGGCGCGGCGGGCGGGGCTTGGCTCAGATTTGCGCTTAAGCTATCAATTAACATCTCCGAAGCTCACTCTTTGGCTGAACTTGGTGTTCGCCCTCCACCCCAACTCACCGTCACCACCTTTTCACAAGTGGTCGCCACACTTGCCAGCAGATAGGCAGCTGATCCCACTTGGGACGAGTAGCTTGTCAACAAAGTGCATGGAATAGAAAAGAATGATTATCGAAGCTACGTCCTCTAAGCTAACATTACCAAAAGAAACCAAATGAATGCTTTGAGATCATCCATTAATTCGGTTCATGCTTTTGCTAAGCCATGCCCCACTTAGTTACTGTTGCTAGGTCAGACACGGGGCTCAAGCTGACAGTCATGGAAGTCCCCGGAGAAATAATGTGCCATATTTAGAAACGGGAAAACGTTTTCAGACCGAACGGTTTACATAATCCTCTCTAGGACGCTAAAGATGCCCTTCAGAATGGTTGATCCAGACCCCTGGCCATGCTAGCTTAGCCGGCTATCTTCCTACCACCATTCATAGCTACTAATGTTACCGGCCACAGAGCCAAACGATAGTCCGGGCTAAGCAGCTAACACATGCTAACAACAGCATCACGTTACTTTGTGGTCCTAGCTTTCCTCGTAGAAAACAAAGCTGTTTCTGCTTGTAGGTCTTCAGGCGGTCCAGCCAGGTGTAAGGACGTCCACAGAGCTTCATCCAAAGCCACACGTCTCAGGGTGTGTTTGTGATTCCGGGAAAGTCGTAGCGGGTGACACTATTGCAAGTGTCCCTGGATTGTTTGACCACGTCTACGCTAACGGTCAACCTTTTAGACCAGGAAGGTGAAGAAGATCTCGGTGTTGCATGGGATTCAACAGAGATCCAAAGTCGTGCCAGACTTCCAGTTGCCCCTGTCCAATAGCGTGCTGCGATTGGACAGCTTGCGTCATCAGGGCGTGGCTTAGTGAAGGATGAATCAGCTGTGTCCTTGCGCGTCACGCCATTGTTTTGGGGAGCTGGACCTTAGAGTTGTTACCTGACCAGCTTCTCTTGTCTCTTTCAGATCAAGACCTGCTTGACCGTCCCGCCCACCATCCTCTCCCGTCCCACCTCCTCTCCGCAGCCTCTCCCGTTCCCCCGACCCCCTTCTCCCGCCCCCCCGCCCGTCGGCCTCCAAGATAGATTCCCTCAGGAGCAAAGTTGACCTGCTCAAGCTGCCCCTGACCCTCTCCACCAAGTCCATATCGGAGCGCAAGAGCCAGCTGGGAGGAGTGGGCAAGCCGTGCGGCGCGGGGGGAGGAGGCGGGGCTCACAAAGCCCGCTCACCGCCGACCCGAGACATGGACAACGAGTCGCAATACTCTGGCTACTCGTACAAGTCCTCCCACTCCCGGAGCTCACGCAAGCACAGGTGGGTCGCACCGACTCGTAGGCTCGCGAAAAGAGGGAACCGCCGGGTGCGACCGGTCCATGAAACGCTCGCGGAGTTTTTAAAAAATGTTTTTAATCTCCCAGGGAGCGGAGGGACCGCCATCGTTCCAAGAGCAGGGACAGCAGCAGCCGCGGAGACAAGTCAGTCACCATCCAGACGCCCGGAGAGCCTCTGCTGGACGCAGAGTCCACCCGCGGGGACGACCGGGTCAGTGGCACCGCCGACCCATCAAACCCAGCTAGAACCCGATCATGTGTCATTTTGGTTTTACACCGTTGTAAATCATAAACAATCATACAAAGCCAATGGTAGGATGTCTCTGTGATTGACAGATGACGCGCCAAGGTTAAGCCCCTCCTCTCACGCCAATGTGGGCTGGGATTGGCTCCAGCCCCGATCGCAGGATGAGCAATATTGGAAATGTTTATAAAAATGACCTAAATTTTGGCAAGGACTCACCAGAGACAGCTTAGAGACCATGACGTCAGTCAGCGTCCTCAGCCGGCAGGAACATCTATCCTTCGGTGACTTACTAGATACTCCTTTTTTTGGACAGGATGACAACTGGGGTGAGACGACCACCGTGGTCACCGGCACGTCCGAACACAGCATCTCCAATGAGGACCTGACCCGCGTCACCAAAGACTTGGAGGAGTCCACGCCGCTGGAGTGCAAGCGCTTCGTGGGCCCGGCGCTGGGGGGCTGCCTGAGCTTCTTCGCCCTCCTGACGCCGCTGGCCTTCCTAATCCTCCCGCAGGTCCTGTGGCGCGACGCCCTCGACCCTTGCGGCACGCCGTGCGAGGGCCTCTACGTCTCGCTGGCCTTCAAGCTGCTGGTGCTGCTCATCTCGTCCTGGGCGCTGTTCCTGCGCCCGCCCCGCGCCACCCTGCCGCGCTTCTTCGTCTTCCGCTGCCTTCTGATGGTGCTGGTGTTCCTCTTCGTGGCGTCCTACTGGCTCTTCTACAGCGTGCGGGTGCTGGAGCCCCGCGAGCGTGACTACCGGGGCATCGTGGAGTACGCCGCCTCGCTGGTGGACGCCCTGCTCTTCATCCAGTACCTGGCCCTGGTCCTACTAGAGGTCCGACACCTGCAGCCCGCCTTCTGCCTCAAGGTGGTCCGAAGCACCGACGGCGCCAGCAGGTTCTACAACGTGGGTCACCTCAGGTGAGTGTGCTCGCACGCGCAATCTTAAGCCACGCTGTGTGTCTGACGGGGGACTTTAATTGCGCGAGTGTGTGTGTGTGTGTGTGTGTGTGTGTTAGTATCCAGCGGGCGGCTGTGTGGGTGCTGGACCGCTACTACAACGACTTCCCGGTCTACAACCCGGCGCTACTCAACCTGCCCAAGTCCATTCTGTCCAAGAAGATGACGGGCTTCAAGGTCTACTCCCTGGATGGTAATGACCTCCACGGACCGCTGCGAGTGCCCGCTCCGTGCACCGAGAGCCACAATGCTAACACCCACCTCCCCCCGCTCTCCCAGAAAACACCACCAATAACTCCACGGGCCAATCCCGCGCCATGATCGCTGCCGCCGCCCGGAGGAGAGACAACTCCCACAACGAGTACTACTACGAGGAGGCGGAGATGGACCGCCGCGTCCGCAAGCGCAAGGCCAGGTAGAGGCGCTCGGCAATATTGGAGAACTAAGATTTGAAAAATGTCCGCTCTGAGTCTTGAAAATCCTCCTGGCGGCAGCCGTCGAGTGACCGGTTCTAAACTGGTGGTTCTACGTGTTCAGCTCCCTTGTTTCTCCCTATGGTCTCCTACCTTGGTTCTCTCCATGTTCTCCCGCCTGTTCACCTAGCATGTTTCTCTCCAGGTTCTCCTCCTTGGTTCTCTCCATGTTCTCCTGACTGGTTTCGCCCCATCTTCTCCTCCTTGGCTTCTCTCCATGTTCCCTTACCTGAGTTGTCTTCATGTTCTCCGAGCTGGGTTCTTCCCACGCTCTCCCGCCCGGGATCTCTCGATGTTCTACTGCCGGGGTTCTCTTCTGGTTCTCACCAAACATTAGGCTCTAAATTGTCTGAAGGTGTGAGTGAGAGGGCGAATGGTTGGACGTCTCCTGGATGTCTCCAGGCGACTGGTCCAGGCTTCTCTTGAAGACGTATTTATCTGGATCTCAGCTAACATGTACGACAACTCCTGTTTGCGGCTGCATCTCCTCGCTCCCGACCAGAACCTCGGCATGCTTCGCCTCTTTGGAATCCAACGTAGGAACCAGCACCCTTTTTCAGAAGATGTGCTTCCTCCCCCCCCTGCAGGCTGGTGGTGGCGGTGGAGGAGGCCTTCACACACATCAAGCGTCTCCACGAGGACGAGGCCGCCTCGTCCCCCAAGCACCCACGGGAGGTGATGGACCCCCGCGAGGCCGCCCAGGCCATCTTCGCCCCGATGGCCCGCGCTATGCAGAAGTACCTGAGGACCACCCGGCAGCAGGCCTTCCACAGCATGGAGAGCATCCTCACGCACCTGCAGTTCTGCATCACGCACAACATGACGCCCAAGGTGGGTGGAGATGTCCGGACCCGCCGGGCGAGCGGACGTTATCTTCCGAGATGGATGTCAGGGTGGTGCAAGACGTGTACTTCAGTTGTGATGGAGGTGGGAGTGCATCAGGGATCACGTCTGAGCACCTTCTTGTTTGCCATGGCAACAGACAGGCTGACACTTGACAGGAATCTCCATGGACCTTGGAGAGAGCTTGGAGCAGGTGGAGGAATGTCTAGGGAGGTGGAGGTATGCTCCTGAAGGGTAGGGGGATGTAACGGGGAGGCTGCAGGGGGAGGTGATGAAGAAGGTGGAGGATTTGTTGGTACCAAACAGTCCAGAGCAGTGGAGAGGGTGGAGAAGAGGTGGAGAAACGAGGCCAAGCTGGTTGGAACGGGTTTGTGAACAGGTGTCGGAGATGGAGGCGAGAGCAGCGATGTTCTCTTCTCTCCTCTGAGGAGGACACCGGAGGCAGAAATCAAGACGGGGAAGTTCTCTTTGGGAGTAAGGAGGATGGAGAGGATCCAAGGGATGGCACATGTTCAATGTTCAGGAGATAAAGTCTCCTGAGACGGTTCGGTCGGGCGTCGGGATCAGGTAGTCGATCACAGTAGAAATACTCGAGCACTAACCAGGGTACTTCCTCCCCGCAGGCTTTCCTGGAGCGGTACCTCAGCCCCGGCCCCACCGTGCAGTACCAGCAGCAGAACGGCAGGGGGCGCCAGTGGACCCTGGTGAGCGAGGAGCCGGTGACCTCGGCGCTGCGCCAGGGTCTGGTCTTCTCCATGCGGCGCCTGGACTTCTCCCTGGTGGTGACGGTGACGCCGCTGCCCTTCCTGCGCCTCGGCGAGGAGTTCATCGACCCCAAGAGCCACAAGTTCGTCATGAGGCTGCAGTCGGAGACGTCGGTTTGACGTCGCCTCCTCCAGCCGGTTTTCCTCCACCTCCTCCTCCTCCTCCGCTCTCCAGGGCTCGCTCCCGCGACGACCTGCAGAAGCAGAAGCTCCGACAACCAACAGCTCCATGATTGTCCAGCACAATCGGATGCCTTGACCTTCTCACTTCGTTCCTCCCCGGGCTGTTAAGTCCAAACAATGCGCTGCAAGGAAAAAAACAGATTGTTTTTTTTTCTTTTTAAAGGGGGACTTTAACCTTTTTTTTTCCCTTTATTTTAAGTTTTGTTTTGTTTTTTTCCCCGGAGGCCTTTTTCTCTCACCGTAACCACTGGACTACTTTACCGCGCGGATGCACACGAACACCAGAGGAGGCGCACCGCGTCACGACCGCCACTTCCTCTTTGTCTTAAAAAAAAAAAAAAGTCCAGTCTTGGTCACTGACTGGTTTCTTTT
>CAAKHD010005017.1:17132-72720 GCA_901007705.1 Fistularia tabacaria | reverse complement strand
CTTTGTCCTCTTGATCTTCCTTGTCACCAGAGTCATCCTACAAACCACCATCCTATGCTGTCTGGCTACACTCTCACCTACCACTACTTTGCAGTCACTGATCTCTTTCAGATGACCTTGTCTATACAAGATGTAGTCTATCTGCGTGCTCCTACCTCCGCTCTTATAGGTTACCCTATGTTCCTGTCTTTTCTGGGAAAAAAAAGTATTTACAACAACCATTTCCATCCTTTTTGCAAAGTCTACCACCATTTGTCCCTCTACATTCCTATCCTGGATACCACACCTGCCCATCATTTCTTCATCACCTCTATTGCCTGCACCAACAGGTCCATTGAAGTCTGCCCCAATGACCAGTCTCTCATTTCTGTGGATATTCTGCATCAATTCATCAAACTCATTCCAGAACTTCTCCTTCTCCTCTAACTCACATCCCACCTGTGGGGCATAGCCACTGACAACATTTAGCATCACACCTTCAATTTCTAGTTTCAGGCTCATTAGTCTATCTGACATTCTTTTCACCTCCAGAACATTCCTGACAAACTCCTCTTTCAAGATAACTCCTACTCCATTTCTCTTCCTGTCAGTACCATGATAGTACAACTTAAAACCTGCTCCCAGGCTTCTAGCCTTACTACCTTTCCACCTGGTCTCCTGGACACACAGTATATCCACCTTCCTTCTCGGCATCATGTCAACCAACTCTCTACTTTTTCCTGTCATCGTCCCAACATTCAAAGTCCCTACTCTCAGTTCCAGACCCTTGCCTTTCCTCTTCTCTCTCTGCTTCCGAACACGCCTTCCTCCTCTCTTTCTTCAACCCACAGTCGCCCAATTTCCATTGGTACCCTGTAGGCTATCGGCACCAATGGCGGTTGTTGTCAACCCGGGCCTCGACCAATCCAGTATGAAATTTTAAAGTTTGATTCGCATATTTGGTTTTGGCAAAAGTTTTACGCCGGATGCCCTTCCTGACACAACCCTCTGCATTTATGCGGTCTTGGGACCGGCTGAGGGAGACACTGGCCCCTGCCCCCCCGAAACCGACTCCAGGAGACACCGGCCTGTGCTGCATTATATATATCTATATATATCTATATCTATATCTATCTATCTATCTATCTATCTATCTATCTATCTATCTATCTATCTATCTATCTATCTATCTATCTATCTATCTATCTATCTATCTATCTATCTATCTATCTATATATATATATATATATAAATATATATAGAGAGAGTGAGAGCGACACAGACACATACAGGTATAGACACAAAGATTTTCTTTTGGCAAATTACCTTGGAGGCACGTAAAGTGAGTGTTCATCCATATAAAATTCTGTACCTCGAAAACAATTAAGGGATTTTCGTTTACTCAATAGAATCAAAGGTCAAAGTCTCTTCTTTTGAACACATATTGATTGCTTCTCTTGAAATTCATTGAGCCTGTGCTGAAATACAAAATTCCTGTCATTTTAATATTAATAGACAGTCCGATTAAACCTCAAAAGCACAGGCTAAAACAGAGTATTTTCACTAAAGGACATAATGAACTTCTTGAATTCCAATTTAGATGCTGAACAGCTGTCCAAAACAAATTCCAACATAATTCAATTTGACAATAGCAGAAAAACCAATGGCTAGGAAGAACAACGAATAGAAAATCAGGAAAATGACTGGGCTTCGATACATGCAATTTCAACCAACTGTGTGCCCTTGCTTTCAGTTGAGTGGGAAATTCAGTGAATTAGCAAGTAAAATGACAAAAATAGCATCCTAACTGCAATATCTGTTTTTCTATTCATTCAGTAACCCTATAATAGTAGGAGGTAAATTAGCGTGTCACTTAAGATGCCTCATTAGCATCATAACCAATGTAGCGCTTGTAATAATAGTAAGAGTCATTTACGACACACAGCAGACAGATGGCACAAACTATTTCAAGCTCTAATCGCAAGTTTTAAACTGACAAAATGACATGGAGGCAAAGAGGGGTGTAATTCACATTAATTAGAGCAGATAAAACCAAAGATAATCCACAACAAAGTTTGCAATGATTCCCCAGAATTGCTGTTTTTTTTTTTTTATTAATTTCATTTTTTAATGAACTAATGCTTGATTTCCTAATATGCATTTCATGCTTTAGCCTACAGAGATGTTGAAAATATGTATCAATTTTTCCTTGTTGGAAAAGTGACATAGATAATGACACTAAAATGTGAACGGATTGTTTATTTGCAGACTAAATATCAAATTAAATGTCAGCTTGAATGAAAAGCCATAGGACACATGTTCAGTGAGTACAGGAGCTAATAACGGTTGCTTGCATTTTATTGTACAAAATAAAAAATGATTTAAAAAAATACAGGAGATAATAATTAAGAGGCTTTCAGCAACAACTACATATTAAAATTGTCTTTTCCAAAGGAAATGGATAACGTAATGTGTTGGTTAGGAATTCGAAATAAAGTATGTTTACGGTCAAAACACATAGAGCATGCAATATCAAAAATAGCCAGTAACTAAATCAGCAGCCCATGATTACGCTCTCCATCTGATGAATTGAACTTTATTTAATCTAATATTGTTACAAGTTAAGTGTGGTGTTGGAATAGAATTTAATTCAAAAATATTCATTATTACACAATTTATCGAATGAGCTACTTAAAATATCATTAAGTAGATTCATCAGGTATAAATCATCTGCAATACATGACCTTTTTTGAGTTTATTGTTCTAAAAAATTCTTGGTTTTAATGTATCCTGAGGTCACAACACAAGATATTCATTTAACCTACCACAAAGTTACCGTTGAATGTATTGGTTTCGCTACACTGGATAGGTAATTAGCTGATCAAGATACATGCAATCATAATTGCTCACAGCCTTGTGCTAATGTATTGATGAAGATACAGTATGTGATACATGCTTGTGTGATATTATGTTCATGAATTTTAAATGTTCCATCATGCTTAATGAAGTCACTTCAAATGTAAATGAGCAATCAGTTGAATAGGAAAATATCATTAAGTTCTGCATTTAGAGACTTATCGTGTTATTAACCACATATTTACTGTTTAATCATACAATCATTCATTTCATTGTCCTGTCTTTGTATTGTCTAGTGATACTTCAAGAGGCCAAAACAGTAAATAGTGACTTTACTGCTTCCGATAAATCAAACAGCAGTATTCATTTCTATGCATTAATTCTAGGGGAAATAATATTCAATCATTGTTTTGTTCTTTTTTTTTTTTCGAAGGCAGCCATCCATATTAAAGTAATTATCTGATTATGTCAAACACAATCATCCCAACATGCTGAGTCACATCAGTCATCTCCCTCCTGTCATAAACTGCAGGCATATTATTCCCATGGTGTTTCTCTTGCTGCTTCCGTTTAACACTCATTTCCAACACTTTATGCCTGAATATTAGGAAATGGATGCTGCCTGCATACAAATGACTGAAACCAAATTCATAGTTTTTAAACTTATATTTTTTTGAAGCCTGAGAAAATAGAAAGACGGTTTGTCTGTTCGCTATAGGGGATATATTTGTATCTTTTTTGTGGTACTAAAGAGGATATGATTACTTTAAAAAATGTATCTGAGAGAAAATACCTCCTCACTCCTGTGTCTTATTGCAAGTGAAATGAATTTGTGATGAAAAAATGGATTACCGATGAGAAAGGTAAACGCCATTGCACGGGCCATCCTCAATTCAGCTCTTGATATAACAGAAACTTTTTCACCTAAATTGCTTTCTACAAGACTCAACAACAAGAACAACAAGAGTCTTGGACTCCAAAATATCATACTGTTGGACTGCAAAACATCGCACCTCTGCTTGTGATGAAAATATTTTTTTCAGATTTACAGAGAAAGGTTTGGGATATGAATGACTAGACATTCCATGTTTTTTTTTTCCCCTACTGAAAAACTATTCTGTTTGACTATTCAGTCAAGTCACAGATTACACTATTTATACTCCATTTATAAAATCCTCTCACAAATACTATGACAAGGCTGTAATTTGCAAGCAAATGCAAACTCTATTTGTGTATTTGATTGTGACAAACTTTCTCTTCTATCGAGTGGTCACCTGGAAAGGAAATACTCAAACTCGAGATTTTGTTGTTGTTCAGCTTGCTCCAGGGTCAGGCAGGTATGAGCCCAACAGCAGCTTTACCTGTGCTTCTGAAATGGAAGGTCGAATGAACCACTTCGGTGGTTCTGAACTCAAAAGCAAACTTAGTAGTCGTGAAACTGAAAACATGGAGAGAAAAGTGAGCCAAACACATCTCTACCAAAATCTTCCATTAATGTCAGATTACATCGGAAGGTAGCTGAATTAAAGGTTTCCACAGCTGGTAGAAAACAGCAAGCACAGGCAAGTATAGGAAGTGTAAACCAGTAACAGTAGAACCCACTCGAAAAGCAATGAAAAGTATGTCCAACAACTTAAAATACACATTTGTTTAATGTCACATGTCTTATAACTGAAAACCATATGATCAGTGCTATATTCATATTTATTATTCACACAAATAGTAATGGACTTTTTCAACAGCATCTCAATATCCTCCATCATTGCCTGAGAAACTGTCACTGTGTCCAGATGCATAATGATTACTTTCATCCATGCATGAAACTACATTGAGGGAGATTGGGACAGTGGTCATGCTTGTCAGTAGCAGACAAAGGATAGGTTCCCATAAAAGAAAAAAAAGCTTTCATGCACAGAGACACACATGCACATGGTAATGCACATACTCTCCTGTAGTCATGCAAAGACATGATGAGATTGGTATGAACATGATGCCTGGCAAGTAAAGCTGCATCATCAAAAACAGATCCCTGGGAAACCCTTCTTAGTATTTCAGAAGAAGAAGAATTCTTTTCAACACACACCAAACACCAGTACACTTCAAACCCCACAGTACCCTGAGGCAAAGACTGGTGCACCCCAAGGACAGCTAACCCAGGCACAAGATTGAGAGGACGAAGCAACCATCGCGCAAACGAATGGCCCAACACAAGAGAGCCACCACTTCAGGACAGGACTCAAAGTCAAAGTCAAAGTCAGCTTTATCCTCAATTTCTCCACATGTACCAGACATACAGAGGAATCAAGAATATGTTTCTCACTCCACAATTCAGCTATACCTGAAGGACAAGGGCCATTCCTTTGAAGACAGCAATGTTCGCATTCTGCCAAGAGAAGACAGATGGTTGGAGAGAGGAGTCAAACAAGCTATCTATGTCAAAACGGACAAACTGTCTGTGAACAGAGGATGCCTTAAGCATAACCTTTCGCCCACATTAAATGTTGTACTGGGATCCACACACACACAAGGTCTATCTGCACCCTTAAAAGTACCCGGATCAGGATTTTAGCTGTACCTGATCAAATTTTAACTCAGGTAAACCTCCAGGAGTGTTATTTTTGTTCGCCCTGACACCCTTAAAACGACAACAGCATTCAAACTGGTTTCTGCAAAACAACTCTGTCATTAAGAAAACAAACCATCACAACTTAGACCAGCCCCCAATTCTGGCACTTATTTATGTAAACTCCGGGAACTGTCAAATCAGAACTGAAGAAGCCTCTCGCATGAGATTGGAACGCCTTCAAGGGAAGAAAGAAGCGTGTGATAAAGATTAACCATGACCTGGATGACTGAGAACTTCCACAGACATCTAAGTCCATCCTTAAACTAATTTTGTGAAATGTAGCTGTTTTTCTTCCCTCAGTGTAAACGTGACATTTTTGGATACGAATTATAACTATTCACATCTACCATTATCCACAGGTCATTAGAACTGAAGAAGTCTCTCGGATGAGGGGTGAAACGTCTTCAAGTGAAGAAATTCAAGTCCACTTGCCACGGCAAGAAGATTTCGTCAAGAATTCACCATGACCTGGATGACTCAGAACCTCCACAGACAAGAGAGTGAGTCTTCACACACATAAGATAAAATATAAAATCTGAAACCCATATTCAGTGGGATAGCTAACTGTTAGATATGATGGAAATGAGCCATCAGTCAGTACAATTATGTGCATATAGTCAGTATCTTTTAAATAAAAAAAAAACAAACACTAAACTGTAGTTCTTGTAGAAACCCAATCACGAGGGTATTCGGTTGCTATGTAACTGACATTTAAATGTTCTTTCAGATTGTCAACCATTACAATATAAAGGCTTCAAAACCTTAAAGTCAAAGTAATTTGCACTTACAATGCAGGCAATGCATAGCGGTTAAAAAATATTTCCCTCTCACAATAAAGACTTTTTTTTTTCCCCTGTAGACGGGTGTAACTAATAACATTATTAATGGCTCTGTTCCATTTAGATTGCACGTGGTGGCAAGCACAGCATGCTCCCCAGCCAGGTCTTGGAACTGGACTGTTTTTAATTACACTCTGTCTTTTCATGTCACTGCAGTAAAAGTGCTCGAAAAGAAAGGAACCTGTTGAAATTAGTATAATCATGCCATATACATGGTCAATTACTGAGTCCTTCACTTGCCATAAGGAAAGCTTTTAAAACCACAGTGACGGCACCAACATTTGACTTTGATGAATATGATGCAGTGGATGGTTGCCTCCAGTCAAGACTCCCACTCAAGTCTGACAACTCTTCTTTACTCACCATGTTGGCTTCCCACACCCACTCACCGCTTTGTGCACAAACACACCCCTTTGCAGAATACATATTGCATTTGCAATGGAGGTGTGAGACCTCAGTATTAACAAACTGACATGTTTTCAATTTATAGCTTTGTTGAATGTTATTGGATTTTTTAATTTTTATTTTAATTTAGTTTTTCATTTGTCAATTATGATATTTCCAACCTGATTTAGCAGGCCTGGCCAGAGGCGCATATCCGACTGATTATGCAGCATTTCTATTTATTCAGTTGTACACTACATTGATACTGATAGTGTTAAACCAGTGGTTCTTAACCTGGGTTCACTCGAACCCCATGGGTTCGGCGGAGGTCGAGACACACAACCAACTCCTATGATTTGTGATGACAAATGATATCAGAAATAATAGACCAAATTAATATTTTATCAAAGTCATCACTTCTTTTCATCATATAAGCAAAATTAATTTCAAGAATTTATTCAAAAAAAGTTTTGGGAAGGGAAATAAAACAAAAACTAGTTAAAACTTAACAGTAATCGAAAGATATATAGCAATTTTGCGTAACATTGGGATTTATCAAAAAATCTGCATTTTTGAACCCAGCACCATATAAATCAAATCCCCAAAAATTTATTTATATATGAATAGCGCATAAAAAAAATAAACCACAAATATCTTATGGTTTGAAAATAATTAATAATTTTTTTTATTAGTGATTTTTTTTTTTATTCAGAGTTCTTTTTTTTAAAGAACATCACATTTTTTAATCCAGAAACGAAAAATCTGGATTTTTGGAGCCCACTGTATAGGCCTATGTTTTGAATTGGAAAAAAAAAAAACATATTTTATTTTTCCTATTAAGAAGGGTTTGGGGAATGTGCTTATAAAACTGGTGGGGTTCGGTACCTCCAACAAACTATATAAAACTATATAAACTATGTTCAGCATTACAAATAACTCTCTTTTTGACTTGAGGCTAAATGTTAAGAGGGTGCAAAATGGATAATGCTTTAATTTGTTTTGTATGTATTTGCTATGGAAAAAGTGAATGATCATGAGAAAAAAGAAAAACAAGTGTCTAAAATGATTTACAACTAGAATGGATTAGTATGACAAAAGAAGAAAAGCACCAGACCAAAGCAATCCAAGAAGCAGGTACATGTTAACCTCGATTATGCCATGTATTACATTGAAATTAACCTTGTGAACAAAGAAAACAAGTCTTTTATCACATGCCTATATCTGGTAGTCTTGTTTATATTGAAAATATATTTTGTAAATGAGTTGGAGCCCAGTAACAATTAGAGATGTAGAGTAAAATCTGACCTGAAAATGGCAGCATTAAGGCCATATTTGTTTCTTCTGGAACATCCCCTATCTCAATGTTTCAATTGGTAATGGGTGTATTTCATATATTTATCATACTTACAAACTGCAGTTACTCTGTTGTTAACAAACTAAAAGTGATTTGAAATGTGCATGAAGAAGCAAACCTCTGCGATAGAAGAAGAAACACCTTCATTGTAACATTCAGTTATGCCTAAAGCTCAACATCAGCAAACTATGACCCATTATTGATGAACCTTGAGCAGAAGGCAGCTACTTGGCAGCACTAGAGGAGCAGTTAGAGGTTCAGTGTCTTGCTCGATAATACTTCAACAAGCTAGCAAAAATTAAAGTTGCATCATAATTGGTGGGAGCAAGATAAAATCAGAAACCTACACAAAAAATGCAAATTACTAATTGGTTAAATCTATTGTTTAAAATAATAGAGAAGAAAGAATAGAGAGCACAGTGAGCTGAGGTGAACTCTAACAAGCCACTAGAAATGTGCCTGCCCATAGAACAGACATACAACAAACAATCATACAGAACTACTTCCTTTTTTGTTCTCACTCCCAGGGCTGCGAAAACAAGAAAGAAGTTGCAAATCTCAGATGAAGATCTCTGGTCCTCATAGGCCCCGCCCAAACACAACGCCTGGAAAGCATTGGAGGAATCTGACGGAAACGACTACAATGAAGCGACAGCACATCATGTTAAACTGTCATGTATGTGGTCGTTCTGCTTTGTTTGACTGGGATTGTTCTTTTTTTTTTTTTAAATTGCAAGAATGGCAGGATGTCCCGGCTGAAAAAGACGACTTGCATGTTCAAGTTCAAAGGCTTGAAGGACAAGTTTTTAAAACGTTACACCGAACAACATGGGTTAATACATCGATATTTATGGTGTTGTGAGTGTAGGACTCAAATGAGTACTGCCATTTAGTGTTCTAAATTTAAACAGGATATTGAAAAGTCAGCAATTCAATTGTGAAATGTATGACACTTGTCATCATAAACTGTTGTCATTTTGCCCACTTAGCAGAAATAGAAAGAGATCACAATATTTTCAGACTTGAAAAAATGTCAACCCTAAGTATCTTTGGAGACGGTTGTCTTCTTGAACCTACTAGTGCTCGTTTGTCTTAATTTTTGATCGTTGTTCACGTAGCAAAGGATGACTTTTTGAAAAATTAAGACACACACACGTAGGTTTCAGAAGACGACTGTCACCAAAGATACTTCCGGTGAGATTTTCTCAAGTCTGAAAACATGGTGATTGCCATTCTATTTCTGCTAAGTGATCAAAATGACGACAGTTAATGATGACAAGTGTCTCGCGTTCCACTCTTAAATTCCTAACTTATCAATATCCTGTGTAAATGAACAACTACTTGACCGACAGTTGTAGTTGACTGTTGTGGTTCACCTCTACAGTATGTGCTCAAAGGCTGGGTTTAATTTCGGACAATATTACTAAGTTAAAAGCAACCGCAAATGTGTCTCCTAGCAACAAAGATCTCAGCTGATCTCAATCACCCACTGCTGTGGAAAATTTGCACCCAGAAACATTTCTATCAAGGATTTATTCTTTTTTGAAAATGACACACTATACAAATCCTAAATGTTTGTTTCTGAAAAAGTGAGAAGAATTCAAATAGTGGTCTGAATGTGAAGTCACTACTTATTTTTGATCCACATCTCTCTGTCCATGCATCAGTCACACACTGCCGAATTATGATAAAAAAACAAAAAGCAAATGTGAGTCTTTGCTATTTAAAAACAGATTTTGAGGATATACATGAACAGAGCCTGCATGACGACGCTTCCCAATGCCTCGCGAAACAAAGTTGCATCGCAAGCTGATGTAAAAATACTTTTTCAAAATACGAATATATCAGCTTGACAATGTGGTTTAAAATGCAATGCACCTCTTTCAACGTTTACAGCTGGCCTTGTTAAACTGTGCATGCTAAGATTGAGAAGTCACGAGGGTTGTCTTGAAATGTCCGAAGTTACTAAATTAAATTTGTTTCTTGCAATGTTATTTCACATGACCATCTCTGACACCATACTATCACAATATTCCGAACATCTACTGATATATTTGATATTAAATGGACTCCAACGATCACAAATGACAAAATGCCTGTTCAATTCAGCTAATTAATATTATGTTGGCTTGGACAGTGCAACATTTAGGAAATATATTTTGATGTCTGTATCTGGTGAGTCAGCCATTCCCAGAGAGAGCAGACATGCCGCATGAGGAGAGCTAAAACATATGACGAGAGAATCTGTGATCCGGCATCATGTGTCAAAGCGCTCCCAAGGATCCCAGGTTAGCTGGGAATGTTTAAAATATGAGTTCTAATCCTCAATCCAAAGGTATTTGGCTAGAACGTGCATTGTTTTGTTTTTTTCAACAAATGCTGAATGTACTGCATATCTCATATAGAGCGTTTCAGTTTTGCAAACATTCAGAGCCCTTTAAAACCTATTCACATCCATCTGCTCATGTATAAATGCTTATGGATTGAAGCCGTCTGTTCATGAGCTAAGTTCTCTGACATCAACGTAGAATGGCATGATGTCTATTTCATTAGGCGGGCCCAGCCTTCTATTATCTTTTGCTTCTTTGAGTATACATGAAACATTTACCAGTGTAAATGGTAAAGTACTGTTTCTTAATTCACATGTTCAAAACTCATACATTCATGTATTTCTTCACATGATAATTCTTCTGTTAAGCCTTTTTCTTGGCTCCTTCTGCATTGTATGTATGTATTATTTTTTTTTATTATTATTCCTTTTTTGAGGGATTGGGGCTGCATGTGAAAAAACATCAAAAGTGAGTCATGATGAACATAAATTCAATTCAGTCCCTCTTTTAATGAGGAAGAAAAAGTAAAGAGGTGCAGGATAAAAGAAACCTACAATAGGTTACAACAAGGTACACAGCAGATTTTTTAGGGATGCAATCGTAATAAATCCTGCCATAGTGGCATTTCTGCGTAAACGGCAAAAAATACTAGAAGTGCACAGTGAGGTTGATGATAGAACACACAAAACTAATATCTATCATCAGTGATTTAAGATTACATGTAACATCCTTGTTCAATTTTGGGAAATGTTTTAACTGCGACAGCATTCCGTACTATCTTAAAACTAATTTAAAAATTAAATAAACATCCCCCCAATCATGTCTTTTTATTTATTCATTTTTTTTATCCCCAGAGGGCCCCCAAGTTCAAAATTTGATTTAAAAAAAAAAAAAAAAAAAAAGATTTTAATGATCTGTCTGTGTGGGTTTCCCTCCGGGTACTCAGATTTCCTCCCACAGTCTAAAAACATACAGCCGGTTGATTGGCAAAACTGGAAAATTGCCCAGATGTGCGAACGACAGAGTTTATGATTGTTTGTCTCTTTGATGTATCTATGTGGCCCTGTGATCGACTGCCGACCGGTCCAGGTTGTTCCCCGCCTCTCTCGATGGCGGCTGGGATAGGCCCCGCGACCCAAAGTGCAGGATATAGGATAAGTGGTAGATAATGAACGAATGAATGAATGAATGTAAGACTTTTAATGATGATATCTCTTTTTGAAAAGGGGGTGGAGGGTTGTTATGCTCTTCAGGTGAGCCTAGTTTTTGAAATTATCCCTGTCAGGGAAGTTGGGCTCTTAGTCACATTTTATCATGATGTATCTGCGTGATTATGCCAAATCTATCCAATTGATTTTTCTGTGGAAATTTGGTGGAGGGGTTGAGCATAATGAAATTAAGAACTTATTCAATTTTGGAGGGGATGCAAATCACAAAGCATAGCAAGCTTGTACTCCCATCATTTAATATTGCTTGTCAAACTAATTCACGTCGTGGATTGGCCTGTTTTCCAATGAAAAATATCTGAACCAATGACAGGATGGAATGGAACATGTAGTATAAGTCAATAAACAACATTATCCCATAACAGGCTCCAGCAGAAAAAAGTTTTAGTGAGTGTTCAGAGACTGTAGCCCAGTGTCAGGCAGCTTTTTTCCAGATAGCACAGGTTAGATGCTGCCATGCTTTCTCTCGTTCTTGTGTTGCCAAGACAAAAGATGGATTGATTCCTGACATGATGGTTTTTCTAGACCTGTGAATCTTGACATGAGTGTCTGAGCAGAAAATATGTAGGAAAAGTCTGTAACCAACTTTGAAAGAGGAGTTTTTAATCAGCGCACATATTCATTCATCTATTGAACAACCTATTTTTTTTCTTTTCGTTTGTTTTACTAAAGTGTAAGTGCATATATCCTCCTACAAAATGTAACAACATCAGCAACCACGGCATGCAAATTGGCAGCACATCAAATCATATTTTAAAGCAGCTCAAACTGTCCTTGGCGGTGTTTTGGACATACAAACAGTTGCAACATAATTCAGTACAAAATAAATGATTGTGTAAAATGAGTTTTCTTTCCCCATTCAAATTCTGTCTAATACGTACAGATTTTATTCCTACCTGATTCCGCTCTTTTGACGTAATACGGCCGTCAGCATTTGGCAAATGTCTCGTGAGGACATGCTGAGCATACTGTACCAAATTCAGAAGCAATGCTCAGAGCTGTGAATCATAAAATGATCAAATGATACATTTTCGCCAGATTAAACAGAACACAAACACACACACACGCAGGCACACACACACACAGCCTTTATTGCAGGGTGTTAAAACACCACCGGTAACAATGCAATTCATTAACAGGAAAACAAGGACAGGAAAATGTCTCGAATGACAAATACAAGAAAGAAAGAAATGCAAATCAATATTACTTTTATGTTTTATATTTTATATTGTATACGTTTTTTTACTATAACAAAGCATGCATAAAAGAAGGTGAAATTATCAGGCCTACTATAGAAGATGAACTACAAAAAAAGATAATGTAGATTTAAATATTTTAAAAGTGGTGCGACCATTGTGCTAATTAACTTGTATTAATAATACATTTATAGACTAAATTATATATTGTGTCATTCTTCCAATGCAAGTCTGAGCTTAGCTGAATTTTTTATTGCATTATTGTAACATTTATAAGCCATCAAAGGACTCATTACACAAAAATTACTTGACGGTTGTCTATTTTGATATATGCTTCATCCTGATATAGTCAGAATCCATTGCTGGAAAATGCATTGGTTACCGAGCTGCCTCTCTGCCCCTTCCTGTGACCATGTGAGATGCATTCTCTGATTTACAGCATTTAAGAACAAATAGTTAGTTTTTTTGCCAAAAAAAAACAATTCTCATAATATGAAGATGTGTGATGACATGTTGACAGATCTACTATACTCCAATCTTGATAGAGAGTATCAGCTCTAATTGTAATTGTTGGGTGTACAATTGCATTGTTTGGAGAAATGCTCTGGAGAAATTGCATTTGAAAATATCAATAGTTGAATCTCGATCGGAAGATGAGCTGAAAAGTAGATGATTTTTTTTTTGTTTTGCCCTTTAATGTTCTTCCATAGTCCCATAGTTAAGTGATTAGTTTGCATGATTAAATTAAATAGAAAGCTTTCAAAAGTTCAATTTTCTGACAAACATTTTCATATCCAAGCAAATTAAGCATCTTGCGATTCAAAGGAGTGAAGCTCTACATCCGACTCAGTGAATGACCAACTTTTCTTGTGCCATAAGTGTGACGCAGTCCATAAGCGAACCCCTAAAATGAGTAATTACCATAAATGTTTGAATGTTGAAGTGTTAGATATATCCCCACAGTTGCTCAAAATGATCTACTATCACAATTTGGCTTCCAGTTCTCATCAGAATATATACCAGCCAAAACCAAGAAAATAATAAATTATATTAGCTACAAAAGATTAACACATGAATAGTTTGGAAACTGAATTACATGGCACCAATTACATTGAGTTTGATATGTTAAAAATGGGGAAATAATCCAAAGCCTGGTATTATATTATATTATGAGTATTATTCCAGCTAGACCAGCTGCCGCTGCTACACTAATTTATGCAGCTACTTTATGTTTTTATATGTGTTTTAATTAAATCCCATTTGTAGTTATCCTAACCTCACTGTTCCAGAAAATGCAGTCATTTAATTGTGTTAATTATTTATGCAAATGTGTTGAAATTGTTTACGTGCACGCATGACATACATCATTTGGATAGGTCTACTGTGTGCTCCTGCTCATTGGCCGACGCCAAGATAAAAGAGCATCATAGAAATTGCACTCAGACCCAAGGAAGAGCAGACGGAGATCCAGGCACATTATACCAGGCAGACCCAAGAATTCCATTGCAATGGTGGATGTAGATATAAATAACAGCTTCAGTAATACACCAAATGCATTGCGGAAAGACTGACTTTGTGGCTTTAGAGCAGGAAGTATATATAACTAAATGAAAATAAAATTGATTGAACTGAATTTGCGAATATACATATACAGTATCCTCAAATTTGAACTTTCTCCGCACCGGATTACCCAACTGTTACCTACGACTGCAATGCTTGACAGCACTTGACTTTACTTCTTCATTTATTTGTTCATTGTCCAACCATTTATCCAGGGTTGGGTTGCAGCTGGTGAGCTTGTGCCGAGGCATACTGAAGTTGGAGCTAAGTAAGCACTACAAACATCACTTAAGGACTTGTACTTGAATCTCCTGTGTGGTCACTCCTACTTTACTGTTTACAAGTGTTCCATTAGTTGCGGTTTCTATCAGCAGTACAAACATGTTCTCATAGTCCGACGGATCAAACACTTAACATCAGTCTTATCACATCACTGTCACACGTGCGTGGACACACACCCACACCGCCCTCTGTGTTCACTTCCCCTCTCCTGACTGAATGCTTAGTCAAGCTGTCTCCATGGGGACTGTCTCCTAGCTACATACACACACACAACCATGTGCCCACTTGTCCCATCCCATTTCTCCCCTGGCTGATCAAAAGCAAAGCACTATCAATCATACACACACCCTTCCAATCTGGACTTTGTCCTTGGTTACAGAATGCAGTCATCCTCGCTGTCTGTCTCTCCACTTCTTTTCCGTTCCCTCGATCATTTCATCCCCCCCCCCCCCCCCCGTCTATCTCAGCCTCCCCTGAACTCTCATATCAAAGCCAGTTAGGACAGCTGTCGGGCTGGAGATCTAAACAGCAGGCGTCCGTCATGGCAGGAGGTGAATTAATCCACTGTGGCATTTTAAACCCCCAGGACCCTTCCAAACAGTTACATCTGTGTGGCCCCCTGTATGTTCACCAGTTAATGCACACCAGGCCCCGATGTGGACAGCGTAGCGGTTTGAGTAATTTGTCATCACTTGACAATAGGTGATGCGCTGAGTTAACTACATCACTTGTGGATTTTTGAATGTAACTGATAACTCTTGCTGGTTCTTAATATGACTTAAAGAATCTCTGAACTGGAGTCAAAAGAGCATACTCGATGAATTTGTTTATTTGTTTGTTTGTTTTGCTCAGGGCAACTGCACCGATGTCATCTAAGTATGTTTTAAGATATGAATAAAATGTAAGACAAAAAAAGTATAGTATCAGTGAAATATTAAATATGTGATATGCATGACTTGAAAAACAACTCAGAAGTTGATTAATATCTAACTTATATACATCAATGCAAACAATTTACTTTTCACTTTAGACACACAATAAGGAGTTTTAAACTGGCTGTGAAAAAATTACTGAAAGTTCTACATGACCCAGAAAAGCAATGAGAAAATTAGCGAGACATTTGTCTTTTTACTAAATAATTCCTTTTAATGCTGGCACAGGGACAAATTCAACTCGAATCCACATAGCATGGTTTAAGATAGCAGACCAGAAGATCCTGAAATATTTGCACATTAATAATGAAGCAATCACATATTTTCCTGAGACACTTCCATTCGTGACCTTATGCTTTCTATATTCATAGACCCTGCAATTAGACATATTCAGTTTTGATTTTTTTTCACTCAAATGCAGTTAAAAAGGTTTCTTGTTGTTGCTATAATTAAATTGTTGAGAAATGTCTAATTACACAGATTATTGGTATATTGTTTAGGTGTAAATTGCTTTAACACAAAATGTCCTTTGAAAGCTAGCACTCAGTTCATGGTACTCTATATTGAACACAAACATGTTTTCTGCTTGATTTTATTAAGGGTTTGATGTAAATGCTTTGCTTTCTGAGAGGGCACAGCAGAGTATTTAGAGATCTCGTTCACTTGCAAACCTGTTTATCAGATGGATTCTGGCCTAAAAGTCATGAAATAGCCATTCGATACGTGTGATGCAATTGAGGGAATGTGTCTGGTCAGTGGTGTCCATATAAATATTCACATTTTTCTTCCAGCTGCAGCTCAGTGGATGAGCAAACTGGTGTGTCTCATTTGGGTGGTCAGATAATGCCCTACAGTATGGTTTGAGCCAGTCTCATCTACATGGAGAGGACTATTATTCAAAGTCAGTCTTGAAATAGCAGCCCAGTCACGCAGCTCGACATAACCAGTAACCCACACCCTCTGCATTGGGATGCAAACAAACAAATCCTGACTACTTTCTTTTGACATCATCAATCTTATCAATGTCAAGTGAATTGAATATCTGTGGTTGTTAAGAGTTTGTTAGATGTATAAAACTCGAGTGTCTGGATGGACACTGTTGGAGATGCCTGGCAGCAAAATGTATAAGACAGAAAATAGCACATGGATAGATTAAGTGCATCTATTTGTATGTACGACTACTTTTGCCATTGTTATAACAGACAGAGAGATAGACAGATGGATGTATGTATGGATGTATGGATGTATGGATGGATGGATGGATGGATGGATGGATGGATGGATGGGTGGATGGGTGGATGGACGGAGGGATAGATAGATAGATAGATAGATAGATAGATAGATAGATAGATAGATAGATAGATAGATAGATAGATAGATAGATAGATAGATAGATAGATAGATAGACAGACAGACAGATATAGATAGATAGATAGATTCACTAAAAACTGCAGGGAAGAATCTAGAGTGAAGCTGAGAGAATGTTGGGCAAGTCTGCCAGAAGCACCTGTAGCTGCAACTCTGTTGAGAGCAAAATCCAAACCATTTATACAACCATTGTTAGCCAATATGTTTTTTCTTGGCTTGAGCTAGTTTGGAGCGTACCGTGTAAAGTTTCACATCAAAGCATCTTGCTAAAGCTGAAAACTGAAAGGACAGCTTCCTCCTCTGGTCCTTTTTTTTTTTCTTCCTTTCATGCAACCATTTGTAGTTCTGCCATGCATCAAAAACTTAATGTGCATACAGCTCTTTGCTGTTTGGCACAGGGAGCCACATATGACTTTTTCTGGCTGTAATTGTTCAGTGCATAGAGAGCCCTATGGCTTTCTGGCTGGGGACGGAGACTCAAAAAGGCCAGCTGGCTTACCCCAGGTCTGGACTTGAACTGACAGGAGAAATATGGTCTTAGGGACTGCCAGAGGAGAAAAAGGTTCTGGGAGAGATATTTAGGTTGGCCAACAACACTCAACCTTTTGTGGCGAAAAAAAATATAGAATGGTGAAGGTACAGTGACTTTTGGACTGGTTGACCAAATCAAGACTGTCAAAGGCAATGCAAAAGGGTGACCCCTCACAACCTTGCAAGACCGAGTAGCTACCCTACCAGATTTATGGTCCAGAAACCCTACATTTTCTTTGTCGATTACCAATCTGATTCCGAAGTCAGTTTGGGAGGGTTTTGTGCTTTTGGTAATGTTGTCATTGATCTTGGGACCAAGGTTGACTTTTTCTTTCTTCAATGCAGTGCTGTTTGTTCCGGTTTAGTTATAAAGCACAACAAGAGGAGCAAAAAAAGCTCAAAACACAACACTGTAGACAACTCCATTTACTATTATAAAAACATTTTATTTAAAAACATGTTCAAAACAAATCGAGATCCAATGATAAACTGAAGTGCTCTGAAGTAACTTATTCATGCAGTCTCTCTATTGCCATGATATGCTTTGAATTAATAACTTGATAGCACAATTTGAATCTTACTAAAACATAATGATTTAGAGTGCAGGGCAATGTGACCCAGGTGGTTAGAATGCTCTTCTCGGAACCCTATGTTCCCTGTTTACTTCCTGAGCTGCTTCTCGCCTGTCGAAGTGTTGTTGAGCAAGACGCTGGACCCCTAACTCCTCCCCTGGCTCTGCTAAGTGACTGCCTGCCGATTGTTGTTCATCCATGATGCATTAAATGCAATGGCCAATGTAAATGATTTGTGTATGCAGAATGGGACGAAATCAAAGGATCATTCTTCTTATACACCTATATTTACATATATATTTTGTTATTGTTGTTTTTTTGATGTTATTGTTTTGATAATTGAGCATCACTGATTTCAGTTATGTTATTTTTTAAGGTTTGCTTCCTGTGAATTGTTTTGCACAATGTTGAGGGGGAATTCAAGCAAACGATTCAATGAGGCATTTGGTTTATTTCACTTTCTGTTATCGCCTTATTCTAATTGTAAAGACTACTTTCGCAAAAAGAGGAGTTCCTGTCGACACAAAGTATATGATGCAATGGTGCTGAAATAGGCTTTTTAAGGGTTCTGTGTTTGCATAAGTAACAGAATCTGCTAATTTCCAGGTTGTTAAATGACCGTGGTAAGCAGATAATTTAAAAAAGGAAAGATTGCATTTAATGGGGCGAATGGATCTGTCACATTGCAAGCGAACGGGCAGTTATTATGACACAATTTGCAGCAACAGTCCATTTTACCAAATGTAACTACTGTGATTGACTGCACTCATGTTATATTAAGGGCAACTAAGGATGATGAATTGGTTTCTATGATTAAAAAATGATGCTCTATCACTGTGTTAATGATTTTTGATGCCAAGGTGGTTCGAGCAAATGAAGTAGTTTGACATTTCTACAGCTACCTTAGTGCTTTTAGCAGCATTTTAGGCACCTTTAAACATATTTCTCGATTTCCCATGACGAACTCTAAATCCCTAGCTGCTCTACGCTTTCATTTGGAGGGAGACGCCGCTGTAGACCCTGCACAAATCGTGCTCAAATTATGCTAATATGCACCATTCTTAGACAGAAATAAACATTTGTGTCAGTAATCAAGTGGGGTGAAAATGTCCCATCAACCAGAGGAGGGCTACAACATTTGAAGCAAAATTATACATACTTTACAACATACCAATAATGCCTCTCCCTTGAAGCAATCTGATAACCAACACCCACTTTCACTGGAAAAATAAATAAAAGTAGGTATCTCGATTTTCACGGTTCCAATTAAAAGTCATTGACCTGATTATATTATATCTATTTTAAAAGTGTACTTTTGTCCTGATGCTTCAAATTAGGCTGGTAAATTTACACTAAATGTTTTGTCTAATTGCATTTAATTAGAAGATAAGGGCTTTATCACAAATAACATCTCTGAACTTACTTTTGAGAAAATGAGGACTTACAGATTATCAGTGCAAAGTATTTGAGAAAATTATATGATATCACATATCACATTAAAATCAGATATCACCTTTTATGTGTCAGTTTACCACCATGCACACATGTTTTTATTTGATTTGGCAGAGACAATTAAAGTAGGGTGATTGATTTTAAGACACCCCCACACAAAGGTGATCACTTAAGCTATCTTTTTATATACAAGGACATGTGCTCGTATTGAGCACTTGTGTCAAAGATTTATCCTCTTTTTGTAATCTCTTTTAAGTGCATCTTTCAGTGTATATTTCTTTGTTTATGCATTAGAATTTCCACTTTATAAAGTTTATTTGTGATTCAAGATCCCTCTAGAATTGATGACTAACCACATTTCTCACCACCAGAATAAATCTAAAGATTTGAGGACAATCAGTGCCTTACAAGCATATTTATAGCTAAGGAGCTTTGAGCAAAGCGGTCGACACACTATATGAATCCTACAGCTTGAGTGTGAACTTCTGCCTTCACACTGAGAAACTTTTATAGAATTAGCTGTATTCGCCTACAAAGTTAATGCATGTAAAGAAAGAAAATTACGTTTATGGTGGTGTTTATGCAGCCTTCATGAATATGCACAGCCTCTAATTTTTCAGGTCAACTCCTCAGCAGATGTGGAGCTTATAGAAAGATATGTACATAATTTAAAGAGTCACCACACCACACTTTCATGCTCACTCACTTGCTAATTTGCATCAGATGCTGCCAAGATATGCTGTTTCTGCCATTCAAACATCATTACGTTTACACATACACACATTTGCATGCCACCGTTTCCTTTATGCTTTAAAAAAAATAATAATAATTTCATTTTTTTTCCCTTGATATCTGACAACCTCTCAATCTATTGATGGAATCTGCCACAGCTTTATGGGATAATTTCACCTTTGACCTTAATGATGAGATATGTCAAAAGCTATGTAAATTAAGTGTGACTAGGGAATATTATAATCAATATTTCAATATCCATCACTAAGTCCATACATTTAGCATAAATTTGACTTGTGTGGAAAATGTAATCTTTTTTTTTTCTCTTTTCTTTCTTTTATTATTCACAGTACACGGCCAGTCAGTGTGGAGTAATGTTATGCTATATAAGTGATTTGCCGATAAACACGCCCCAAACACAGAGTTTTTTTTTTTCCTTTGCAATAACTCAGGCTTATAGATAAGCAGGTTTTGCATAGTAGCTTGCTATACAGTCCAAGTATAAAGTGGAGCCCCTCCTTATGTCTCACAACCAAATCTGGGGTTGAACTTGTGATTAATGTGTAATTGACTTGATGAATGGGTTTCCCTTTCTGTGAATCCATCAAAATACTGCTTGATTAAGCATCTTCTGCAGCCTGATTAAAAACCAGCAAGATCAGCTTCATTTAAACACAAGCACGAACCCATCATGTTTCAAAACCTGGTCACACCCACTGATTATCTCCTTGCAATGTAGGGTAATCAATGCACGTCGAGCCTGGGTATCTGGGGCGACATAGTTGTGGTTGTAAGGGATACTTTGCAGGCAGCTCGGTGGAGGATTGGCACAGTTTTAGCAATCAGTCATGCCAAAAGGAGTGGAATAGGATGGATAGAGGCAGAGGAGTAGATGAATAGCGCAGGGTGTGAGCTTGAGAGGTGGGAATGAGATGGAATGGGATTCAGACAGCGATGGAGAGACAGACACGGAAAGTGAGACAGTGTGGTGGTAAAAAGTTTGATAGGGAAAGCGAGAAGTGAAATGAGGGAAGAGAGGTGCTGACAGAGGGAATGATGAAGAGACACGTAGAGATTTGCGATTAGGTACCATGAAGAGCATGATGGGGACCAAACCACAGACGCTAATCCCTTCCTAACTTCTTTCTTCAAGAGAGCGTACTACCATCTCTGTCGAAAGTGTTGAAGTGTAGTTATGAATTGGTTCAGATCAAAAATTCACCCGAAGGGAAGAAAGATGTAAAATATCTTACTTTTGGTCACTATTTAACATGCCAATAAAGTTCCAGTTTAGCACCTGTGAGAGTGATGCCTGCCCAAATGAGTTCGTGCAGGCATAATAGGAAGCTTAGTTATAGCATGCAATTTACAGTGTTTTAATGAGGCAGATTTTCCAAAAAGTTAAAAAACAAAGCAGTTCTACGCAACATGCCACCAGGGGATCTTTAAGGTTTTGGTTTGACACACGATTTAGAATTAAACTTTTCACACCATACGTCAGCCATATGATGATTGTTTTTAAAAAAGGACCTCCATCCCAGAGGGCATTTCAGAGAATGTGTGCACTATTAATGTGATGCCAAGCCAGCACTGCCATCCCAACAGGCATTTATTTATCATTTGTTTGTTCTGGGAGCAGTTGTTTGTATATTGATCAGAGTGCAAAAGAATTTCGGGGACATTTCCATTGTTTGCAGTTTCTTAAAATATAATGGTTTGTGGAAATAAAAATACTGTATCCATTTAACTCGTCAAAATGATATCGGATCGAGCAATATGGCCAGCATGTTTAATGTTTGCAGATTGACGAGTAGAATAAATCTTGCCTCTCATTTGTTCAACATCTGTGACGGGCATACAGTCAAATAAAGAAAAAATCTTTCATCTGAAAGTGAAAGTAACAGCTGAGCCTTCAGTCCTACAAGTCTAAACACAGTGTGTTTACCAGAACTCTTATTTTTAGTGCCTGAGGCACAATTATTAAACATATGCTCATGAAATAAATTGATTCAGACTAAAACTCGATGCTTTATGGTTTAATCCATCAGTGAACATCTTTGAGTGTTTTCAACACTGATATATTCTGTTCTATGGTGCAATATTATTGAACAGAAAAACTGAAAATCAGCATGCAGTGAATGACATTAGTGGCTTTGTCTACACAATGTAAATGCTGTGTAAATAAAAAAAAAATGTGTATGCAGAGCATTTAAGATAGATAATGCCACACAGGATCCTCTATTCTCAATACTGCAGCAGTTCAAGGTGTTCCTCACCTCTTGCTCAGTTGGGATTCGCTCTGGCTTCACCTCAACCGCATGTGCAGGAAAAACAGTGGAGATCCACTGCATCCTTCAGACATAGATGTGAGTATTTTAAGAGAAGAAATGTTGTTTGCTAGACCTCAAACTGCTTTTCTAGGGTCCTATTCATTTCTTAATGTTTACATTGGAAGAAAATTCACTTAAGTATTTGAGCAAAAATAATGTTTTTCCTAACCTTAACTACTTCAATAGCCTAAATTTCAATGCAATCTAAGTCCCACAGAGATGGAAAATGAGGATATTGGTAAGTAGCTGAATTAGTAAAGTATTGATTGTATATAGCAAACCAATGGTTTGCTATTTAAACCACTGTTCCTCATGGTGCAGTCCTGAAAATCAAGTCTCTCCTCCTCTGGCAAATTTTCATCCTTCAAGTATCTGTAGCACGGATGAAAGATACCGTGGCCCATCCTTTAGAATGTCGGCCATTGTGTCATGTCTCATTTAATGTAAGCTTGAAATATCTCATTTGAAGATTGAAATCACATTAAAAAAATGACCAAAATATCTACACAGTATATCTTTTACCTCTGGATTGCCTTATACAGCCCTCACTATGACATGACTATCTTTCTTTAAATGTTCGTGACAGTGACATCTGTGATGTAAGCTGCATCTGTTGCCATTACTTTCTTTCTGTCCTTTACCACTAAAAGCCATCAGTTGAATGTGATGAAAGCAAACGCTCCCGTTACAGTATTTTTTGCCAGTGTTTTTTTCAACAAAACACCAACTCCTAGAAACGGATCTAATTGCTGGCTTTGGGCTAGCACACAGTGTGTATGAACTCAGTTTTGCTTTTTTGACTTTAAGAAAAAGTTAGCTAAGCCACTTTGGAGACTTTGTTTCATCCATTGCATGCCCTAATTAGTCTGTCACAACACAAATAGCAACTTTTCCTCACAACGACTGTACAATAGGGGTTCTGGTTGAGCTGTTGCTTTGTGGTGACATTAGAAAAAAAAAAAAAAAAAACACTTCAAAAGAGAAGGGGCTACATGCTCCTAAAACACGGCCACATGCAGCGCAACAGCTTTGTTACTATATTAGGATTTGGTTACTTATCAGCAGCGGGACTTATTGGCAGAAAAACGGCAGGAAATTTCCCTCTCTGTGTTTATAATATTTCTATCACTGTGCAACTGTAGTTGGCAGGCAGTTTTACATTCTGTTGTCTGTCTATGCCATTGAGCAATGTTGTTCAATGACAGCAGTGAGCCAGGAAAAACGCCTTTACTGAAATCTCCACATTTTAAGTATTCATAAAAATCAAATGACACAGACAAAATGTCCTTGTTTTTGTTGTCTGCCCGCTCAGTTCAATTTGATGAGCTATTGCCTGTAAATAATGATGATTTGGCGACTTGCTGCACACAAGATCATCCTTTCACACTCAAGTGTAAGTGCAGAATAATCAGCCATGTGTTCTTCTAACCTATCACAAGCAGATGGCCACTGAGTTTTCATATTTTCAAACTTTCATTTCCGATCCAAGGACTGTCTATCTTTTCCCTACTTTGCCGACCAGACTTGTACACTCTCCCATCCCCTCCCCCCCCCCAACATATCATGTCCTGCTCTAACACATATCGCATACCATCCGTTTCCTGTGGTGAGCAGGTCTGGCCCCTGTGAGCTGCGCGTGATCCCCGTCTAAGCGTTTGGGTTTGACAGCTTACAAATGAGCCTGACCCCTCAAAAAACAGGACACATGCACACATCGACCCGCAGATATAGACACCTCATGGAACCACAAACCACTGTTCTAACCTCTGCTGTGATAATAACCTTTACTGCCCCTCTGCTTTAAGAGACTTTTACCATGTGTGTGTGTGTGTGTGCATGCATCCTCCTCGGTGATGTCTCATTTCCTGACGGTCTGCCCTTCGAACCCCTAACTTACCCTTTGACCCTGGACAAACTAAGAGTGAGAGTAGTGAGGAAAGGAGTCTATAAAATATGCAGATTTTAATGAAAGCGTGCACTTAGTACTTTGAACATAATATTGCATAGTCTCCACACACACACACACACACACACACACACACACACGCGTGCGCACCCACACACACACATACAGTGAAAGACCTACCTTTTACCCTCTATAGTGACACTCTACCATGTACCCATCGATGTAATTCCATCCCTAAACTCACGTTTCCTGTCACAGCACTGCAGCATTAGTATTACTGGAGTTGCACTGTATCACTGCAACATCAGCCTGCTGCAGCTCCTGACATCAAGTTCACGCAGATGCCTGAACAGCTCCCCACACGCTCCTTCAGTTTTGCCATAGATGAAAAATTCATAGGGAACCCTGGCAAAAACCCCAATACAGCTTGATCCCATAAATATTTATCCGTCCGCTCGTATTTTGTTTGCCACATTGCAGATTAAGTACTGTGGGGAAAAAACGGTCACAACCTCAAATAAAAGTCCAGTTGTCAAACCGCTGTATAGCTTGTATTTTTTTCCTCTGTCATTAGTATTTCTAGGTAATTGATTTTTGAAAACCGGGACAAAACATCTCTACACAGGTGAGCATGAGTGATAAATGAATGTAATCTAAAGTGTAAGAGCAATCAATATATTCAACTGGGGCACATTCACTCAGGACCATTTTTCTTTCCAATTTCATATTACAACGCATATTTGCCTTATTTTTTCATAATATAATGCTGGTTTAAATATTTAAAGAAATGTGGGGTCAACAAACAAAATGCAAATCACACTAATGTATTCAAAACAATTTAACACTGAGATTTGGTCAACCCCTAATTCAAACAAAAAACATTTAGTATCTAGAAAACAAATCCCCAAGCAATGACACAAAGTTGTCCAAACATGTTTCACCCGCTCCAATTCTTCATTTACGGTCTTAGTCGCAGGTGTCACAGTAATCCCCAAGAGCCAGAAAAAAGGGCTGTCCAAACGGATTCTGTGGGGTGAAAACCTATACGAGGCAATGATGTGATCAGCAGGTGATATACATTGAGGCAGGATGGCAAGAAAGTACAAAAAAAAAAAAGGTTGTAATGGCACAGGACCTCAGAGGCTCTGTGACAGAGGTGGTTCTAAGAGTCCTTGAGCAAGTTAATGAAGCCCAGTCAGCCGATCATATATGAGTCTGTTAACATGTTGGGCACACTGCAAATGTGCTACTGCTGAGTGTACATTTTTTTTTTTTATTTGAATTTTATAAAATTTAGATTATTTACCCTAATCATAACCACCCTCTGTATATCTATTTACCATCTTTTCATTTGACAAATCCTGAGGGCGGCACGGTGCCGCAGTGGTTAGCGCCTTAGCCTCACATCATGAAGGACCCTGGTTTGATTCTGACATGGGACCTTTCTGTGTGGAGTTTTCACGTACTCCCCTTGTCTGTGTGGGTTTCCTCCGGGTTTTCCGGTTTCCTTTCACAGTCCAAAAAGTTCATTGGAAAATTGGGAAAATTGCCCCAAATGAAAGAGTGAACGGTTGTTTGTTTGTACATGTGGCCCTGCGATCGACTGGGGGTCAGTCCAGGGTGTACCCCGCCTCTCACCCGATGGTAGCTGGGATAGGCTCCAGCATCCCCCCACGACCCTAAGTAGGATAAGCGGCAGATGATGGATGGATGGATGAATGGAAATCCAACTGAAGTAGATGCACCTGAGTCAGCAAAGAGAAAACAAAGAGTCCGGCAAACATTAATTGATTGAATAAAATTGTAACAGTCAAGTCTCTTCAGTTTGGACACAATTAGTGAATTGGATAACCTGCATAAATATGCCCCCCCAATATCAGTGCTGGAATAAGGGAGGCTCTTCCATCAACTATGTGATTTGTCAGGCTGAGTAATGAGGTATGAAAGATACAGGTCATAGACATGACCAAAGACTGTGAGAAACAGGCTGAATGTTGATGGGAAAAAAAAGAAAAGAAAAAAAACGGCTGAAGCTGAAAGCATGACGCAAAGTATGTGGTCTTGAAGGAAAATTGACCTTCAGCTGGAGTTCTGTCCGACACAACGGCGGCGCAGCACAACTCATCATTCATCTAAATAATCCTGCTGTGAAGCGTGCAGGTAGAACAACCAGGTCGCGTTTCTATGGCAGGGACAAAGAGATATGACGTAGCTACAGACACTTTCATAAATGTGAAATATCTCTTTATGTCAAAATGATGAGAAAATTCCGATAGATTTTTTATTTTATTATTTTTTTTTTATATGAACAACAAAACTAATGCTGAAAGTATCCCAGACACAAACACCCAGCCAAATGTGAGAAGTTGACTCATGTTTAGACTCTATGCAAGGAATACAAATAGATGCCTTCAGACGTTCACTAGATCTGTTGGAATAAATAGGATACACAACAGGCTGCTGAGCTGCTCGGTGGATATCCATAGTGTAATCCTCCCATAGCATTTTACACGTGGCGTTTAACAGATGACGTGTGCGATTTGAAAATATCTGCCCTCATTCAATATCGTTGACTCAACTGCTGGTTATAACAAAATTAAGCAATTTTCTCTTCTATGACGGAAATTAAGTTATCAGTTCTAATCTAAATACAAAACGTTTTTGATGAGATGTTTATTTGCTTAAAAACTCGAGTTATGATTGTTGGAATATGTTGAACTTATCGGTGATCACCCTTTGATTTTAATATAGGAGTAGCGTAAGGAGGTTTTCGTCACCTTTTTAAAATCTTGTGGCAAATTGCAGACTCATTCACTCCACCTCGATAATTTTGGCAAATATCTTTTCTGCCTCTCCAAATTTTGCTCTTTCAGAAACTTTTTGGAAGGAGTGCAACCCCATGTTCTTATCTTCATAAACTATTCATGACAATGACTTTTCTCAATATTTTATATGCAAGCTATACTCAAGGGAAGATCATATTCTTTTCACCTTTCCTGACACTTTAAAACAAATTCACAGGTTCAATAATATGCAACTCATTAAACTTCTCACCTTCATATATATATATATATATATATATATATATATATATATATATATATATTTACAAACACACACACACATATTTATATACATACATACGTGTATATATGAATACACACATAAATAAATATATGTGTACATATATTTGTGTGTATATATATATACACACACACACACGCACATACACATGTATATGTATATACACATGCATATATGTCTTATATATGTGCGTGTGTATATGAGCATGTGTGTATATAAATAGTGGAAGTAGAATGAACCAGCATGAGCCTCAATTTAATTCAAACACTTCCAACTGAGAACAGAACTGCCACTTAACAAACCATGAACAATCCAGTCCAATTTGATTCTGTTATGTGAGAGAAACCAGCCACCCCAGTGCCGCGACTATACAGATATAAATATACATATTTAAGTCTCATCACAAAAATAGCCGCTGCATCGATCCAGCAATGCATAGAGTTAGGATGTCTGGCTTTGTATTCTGAAATTCAAAATCTAAACAAATCTGAAGACACTGACCCTACCCTTGTTCACATCTTGTTCATCAGGTCTTTCAAGAAATGTGTTCAAAGATAAACAAATAAGGAGATTTCTGACCAGTTTTATGAGACACCATATCTGTCTGAAATTACACTGACGGGATGCAGTGTGTCAGATTTGTCCCTTGAAAGACTACAGGTTAAGCAATACTAAAAGTTAAGCATCAATCCTTAAGCCCTTGTTACATTACACAGCGCAAAATATGTAATAGATATAATTTGCAACAGCTTTTTTCATGATCTACAGTTATTGCTAAAGTCACATTCTTGAAAGTTATTTCGCACTGAAGATATGTGGGACCTCGTAATTTAGCTAAAAACACATGCCATGAGTTCATCACAAAACTGTTCAGTTCATGTGCAGAACTGCCTGGTTACAGGGATTCCCACAAAAGCATCTGTGAGTTGTTGTTTTTTTTTTGTAGACTCAAGAAATGTGCGTTCAGTAACACACCCATCTATGGAGTGTGTTTTGGCTTCATGCTGATAATGAATGTTGTTATTTACTGAGTGCAGGCGACTGCTGAGCACAGAGCCAGAGTGGAGATTGCTGAGGGGCAGGCAGATGTGTGTGTGCGTGTGTGTGTGTGTGTGTGTGTGTGTGTGTGTGTGTGTGTGTGTATGCAGTAGCCCTGAACTTAACAAGCCTGCCCTGCCACGCGTGCTTACACGCACATGCACGCTTCTCAACATTGCACCTCCCAGGCACAAACATTTGAACACACACGCACAAAAAAGACAACAGAAAAAAAAAAAAATGGGAGAATCACACTCCTACGCAGCATCTGTCCTCTGCAGGCTGAAGCGCCCGGGCGGTGCTGATGATCAGCTCCAGCAGCGACGTGGATAAACTGACTGAAAAAATTAATGCAACACGTATGGGCTTGCATCTATGTGCGCATTTAGTATCCACGATCACATGCATTATAAACGTTCTGGTGTAGATCAGATCTTAATGCATCTTGACAAGTTTCCATATACAGAGAGTACAGTACATTCAATTTTACATGTCGTCCATTAAGCTTTTGCTTACCGCTGGGGAGTGTGTGCAATTCTACATGTATGTTATTTGTACATGCATGTATATGTTTGAAGGATCCTGTAGCTTTCCTGCTACGGGAATGTCAGTGGTGAAGCAGCAGGGCCCGGGGCTGAAGTTGTCTGGTAGCCCTCCGAAAATAGAAAACATGGTGTGTATCGGTAAAGACAGGTCTCTTTCTTTATATATTGTCAGAACAGGACTGCCAGCTTGTCAGGATACACATGTACATTATAACAATCATAATGTAGCAAATTTGAAATTTTGTTTTATTGTTTTATGTAAAAAGTACTGCAGTTATTATGCAATAGGACAAGGACATTATGTTTCGATACATCACTGTTTCTTTCTTCAAAGATTCTTTTAATTGAGTGAACGTCCTTTTCTCATCCCTGATTTTGTGACTTTTAATGGGAGTACCTTTTGTCATTCTGGAAATACACTTCCAGTGCTTCCAGGGACATGTTGTTACACAATGTTACACTGTAATTACTGATATCTCAACCAATTCTCTTTTACGTGCTGATTTTGAATTGGGTTGAGTTCTTACTGAAATAAAACTTAGTTTTAGCTCAAGGTGTTATATTCTTCATTGTAGTGTTTATTTTTCAAGCATAGTATTGATTGGTCAAAGCAGGTGGGGGAAGAGAAGAAAAACAACAACATCTCGATTATATCATTGATTTTGATGTCAATATTTAAAACACATGTTTTCAGTCATGTTCTGCTAAATAAGATATGTTAAGAAACTCCTTGTCCTTTCAGCTACTCCCTTAAGGAGCCGTCACAGCAAATCAAACTCCTCCATCTAACCCTACTCTTTGTATCCTCTTCTCTTACACCAATTCATTTCATGTGCTCAAATAAAATATATTAAGAAACAAATCGGAAATCATCAGCTTGATCTGGTACAGCAGCAGCCAGGACTAATGCAGCAGAACAAAACAATCAGATATTAAGACGATTTTGCATGAGTGATGACTTGAGTGGCAAACATTTATTCCATCCTAGAAGAGATGAAGAGTGACAGTCTCCTTTGTTAAAAGCCTGAAAATATATAATTTTTTAGATTTCAATTTCAATGATTACAGTGAGATCACAACCATTGAGCGCTGGCGCGTTCCCTATACTTTTTCTTCTTGTAATGTTTCAAGGGTCGTTCACACACTTGCTTTAGTTTCATCATTCTGAATCTCTGTGTAATGGCTCTCACATGGCTCACTCCTACAGGCAGCGGTTGATGGAGGTTGACACGTTCCTCATTACTGTAGTAAATTTCCCATATTAATTACAAGCAAATTAACATGCCAGGAATGACTAAAACAATCTTCCAGAGTAAAGATTAAAATATATTTATTGAATTTGTGGGAGAGAGATATATGGTTTGAAATCTAATCGATTGATGCCACTGAAATGGAACTTATTAGCTATGAAATTTGGAAATTAGCTGAATGTACTCTGTAATGTGCTACACAGTTTCGCTAGAAATGTTTTGACTGATAAGACTACAGAGAAACTGTTTTCTGTAAAATTACACCCTCATTAAATTGAACATTAAAGCATACACAGTACGGTGATGCTAGTACAACACTGATATTGTCAAATACGTTCTCATTTAAATGTTAATTTCAGCAACTTCTGTCACAGCTTGTGGCCAAAAACTGCTTGAATGGGTGGTCTGAAGCATGCACGCATAACCCGACTCTGCATAGACAACGTTTGTGCATGTCTGTGTGTGTATGCAGCATTTATATATCTGGCCCCCAGCTGGATTTATCCTACTCCACTCATTTGTAATAATGAGTGTCAGAAGATTACAGGCTTGGGAGCAGAATTACTCCCACCTTCTTATACTCTCATTTTAGTAAAACGAGAAACATACATGTCAAATAGTTGTTGACCTTGTATTGTTTTCACAGTAATGATGTGTTTGTAGTATTCCTGCCATCAGACGGGGATAATGAATGTTGTTTTTTTTTTTTGTTCTGTTTTTTTGTTTGTTTATTTTTTTCTCTCTGCAGCTACAACATTCCAACCACCAGACCAACTTAGCACAAAATATTTGATTATTTTTTTAAGTGTTTTGTTTTCAAAGAAATAAACACATCAACCAAGTTTGTGCCAGAAAAATAGAGAGGAATAGGATTTTCCGCTCATTAAAATGAGATAAAAGGATTTATCTGCCAATCAAACAAAATTCACCTGTCCAAGTAATGTGAAGGTAAATTATTTAATATGATTTATATTCATACATGATGAAACATAGGTATCTTGCCATGTTAAATATGTTAATTATTATTATTATTATCATTATCATTGTGTTTTTGTTGTTAGAAGCAAAAGAAGAACATTTTCAATATTTTTTGATTCTGCCAAATTACCCTAAAATGACTAAACCCAAGCAAACACAAAAAATAAGCAACAGGTGAATACTTCACTGAGGATTCACTTTAAAAAAAACCTTCAGTTATGAAATCCAAATGTTCGTCAAGTGATGTTGAATGAATTATTTAAATACTGTTTAAACGCTTGCATCACTGACTTTGGGCCCCACAAGCGTCATACATTCTTCATCTGTGTCTCTATGAGTGATGAATGACGGGTCTGATAAAATAGCCTCAACATTAGTAACTGTCCAAATCAGTCTATTTTTAGATATCTCCTATCACATCTGTGATTGCTGTTGTTCTAATTTCCCATACAAACGATACATTTTTATATGATGGTTTTCAATCACTTCTCTTCTCCCCTTGTCTCACCCCTAGCGTCCGAATTTTTGTTTCATTGTTATTTGTTGTATCTATGTCGCACCTTTTGCTCTCTAACTCCTCCGGCTCTCCAATCACTCCTCCGCTGGCACAACCCTCCCTACCTTTTTTGTCTCCCAAAGTCATCCTAATTAGTGTTTAAAGCTCCTGCTCCCCCGTGGTGAGGTCGTCTATACCCGAAAGCCACTACTGCCTTCTCTTTGCTGTGCCAGCTCCAATGAAAGCATCCTATCTGCTGGCATCAGAGTGCATACGTGCGTGCGTCCCCACGTGTGTGCGAGTGTGTACGTGTATGTCTTTCTAACAGAGAGAGAGAAACCACTCACACAGCTTTAACAACATTATCTCAATTATACACTCTGACAATAAGAACTTGCTGACAACGGTAGAAGAAATTGACAAGGATAAAGAGCAGTAGTCTGGTCTCACTCAGCATAGATAATGACACCCAGGAGAATTTTATTTACTTGGCCGCAAAACGTAGCGAGACGATAGTCCGCCAAACCCTGTTTTAATTCAAGAAACATCCATATTGAATGTGTATCTGGGTCTCGATGAATGACAAAAGGCAATCATTCAGCAAAGTGAAAGCAGCTCTTCAGAATCATGGTTTGTGTTTCTCACTAGTATTATTTTTTTCATATATTTTTTTTTTTCCCTGTCCTTTACCTCTGCTAATGACTACGCTTGCCCCTGCCTCTTCAATGTCTGTAACAAGATTTGACTCTTGCCATTGTCCTTCTCTCTTTATTCCTCCTTTGTGGCTGCTTTTGGTAAAAAAAAAAAAAAAAAAAAAAGAGAAACTGATGGCTGTCTTTTATTTATTGCTAAATTTCCTCTGGGAACAAGAAACAACACAACAAAAGGTAGGATGAAAAAAAAAGCAAACGGGGACATGGCAGAGGTGGAAGAGATGCTGGCAGAGGGAGAAATAGTGCAAATCAATATCATGAAACCACAGGGATTTGAAATGGTGCCCTGGGACAGTTTAGAAGCAGCACATCCGCTGCCGATTGTGTATCTAACCCAAGGGGAGAGGCCAGCCGGGGCCTCTCGACCACAGTGCTCAACAAATCAATAGTTCTGCTCTGTGCGCGTGTGTGTGTGTGTGTGCGTGTTTTTCACTTGTGTGTGTTTGTGTGTGTTTTGAGATAGAGAAGACCAAGTAAAGTATACACAAGAAAGATGTTGAGAATAGATGTCAGTAAATGCCTTGACATGAATTCAGTCTTGAGTTGATGCAGTCAGCTAAAAATAATACAGTAATGGTGATGATGATGGTAATAGTGAGAAGAAGAAGAAGAAGAGGGACAAAAAAAGTATAAAACAGTTTTTGATTGTGAATCCATAACTATCAGATTACTACTCTATGCAGCATTGATATTTTGAAGTGAAAAGATGCAGAATGATTGCAAATATGTAACTGCATATCTACAGGGTGCCATTAATGAATATCCATTTTAATTGCATACATATGACAGCTCTCATCATATTTAATGTCATTGATGTTCCTGTATTATAACTACAGCTCAAACTCTTTTTTTCTTCTGAATCACATTTTATAATTCCTTTTTCATTCAAAGAGATATTAAAAGAATAATTTCATAACAACAGACCATGATTCTACCAGCACTCCACTTTTGCCTCTAAATTACTTGAACTGAATCCCTTGATATGACAGGCAAACATGTTCACTTTGGGAAATATAATTCAGGATAGAAGTGCCATTTTAGTATGCATTCTAACATGCAGTTTAATTTTAAAATGTTAACAGAAAACGATATGTCATCGCTCTATGGGGGGTTTGCTCGTCATTGCTGGATCGTACTTAATATATTTAATACGTTAAAATACGCATTATTCAGTGTTTTGTCATTTGGTGTTCTGTATCCGGTAATTGATCACAAGGTCTTCGGTAAGTGTGAACTCTGTTGGGAACGCTAAATCAGAATTTAAAAAAAATGTGTGTAGACATAATTTCTATTAGGCGCACTTAATCTGAGGCTAAATTTTTGATAAAACACCATGTTGATGGGTTGTACCTAAAAAAAAATAGCCAAGAGCAAAAGATGGATCAACAGGTTGAAAAAATGGCCTAAAATGAGCAAGATATACTCTCCAATGCAGCAAAGACAGCAGGATTTGATAAGACTGAATGTTTCCAAAATTGCTAATAATAGAAACTGCCTTGAGGTGTTTTAGTCCTCAGAGAAATGAGGAATAATCTTTTCCCCTCCTCTGCTTTTACTGCCAGTGGAGTCAGACTGGTGATGCTAAGTGAAGCTGCGACAAGCATGATTTGCACTCTGTTTGCAGCATTACTGGTGAGACCTCAACGACAAACGCAGATCACATTTTTCTATTTTGCATTTCTTCACAAAAACTAAAATTGTCCTTCGCATGCTTAACTCTCTTCTTGAAGTCATCATTTCTTTGACAATTAATTAAGTTAGAAAGTGAGCAAAAAAATTAGTGAGTTGTTATTACATTGTTATGATAAGATAGTTGAAGAGTTAAAAAGCTTTAAGTTTTAAATTCAAAATGCTATTTAATGTTGCTGGGGAGTAACTTCTTAAGGCTTTGGCATTCAATCTTTGAATTTATAGTATATAAATGACATAAACATATAATATGCCAATACACCTGGCTGTTTTGATTGTTAGATTTCCTGTTTGACCTCCAATATTGGCAAAATTTGATTTCCAGTAGGGCGGCACGGTGGCGCAGTGGTTAGTGCTGCAGCCACGAAGGACCCTGGTTCAATCAAAGTCCACACATTCATGTTCTCCCCGTGTCTGCGTGGGTTTTTTCCCACAGCTCAAAAACATGCAGCAGGTTAATTGGAAAAAAATGGGAAAATTTACCCCGAATGAGTGAGTGAGTGAATGTTGTTTGTCAATATATGTGCCCCTGCGATTGACTGGCGACCAGTCCAGGGTGAACCCCGCCTCTCGCCTGATGACAGCTGGGATAGGCTCCAGCGTCCCCCGCGACCCCGAGTGCAGGATAAGCGGCAGAAGATGGATGGATGGATGATTTGCAGTACTTGAAGAACAGGCAATGCCAGTGCATCCAATGCAGTAGAGGTGGCTCACTGAGTATTTTGAGGTCTTCAAATCATATTTGTTTTTTAAAACTTTTCTTTCACCGGACTCCTGTACATAGCCGTGCCACCCACTTGCTATTTGACATCATATAGTCAACATCACTTGAGATGACACTGAAGTGTTTATTTCTTTCACACCCCCCATTTATACAACATCTCGAAGGCTGCTGCAAAACTGAATGCTGTTATGCATATCTGTTCTTTCAATTAGCATATTGAACTGCTGGCAACAGCTGGCGTTTCATACTTGAGTGCATTATCTGTAAGCTGGGGAGCAAACATGTGTACTCTGTTGTTGTTTTGCAAGTCAAAATCATAATTATTGCAAAGGTAAAAAGGGATACAAAAACAGGCGAGCTAGATAACGGCTTAACAAGAGGGAACATTTAACTGTCATTTCATCTTTTTTTGTATTAGTCTGTTATGCATAACCACTTCCTTTCCTCCAGACCGTAAACAAAAATGGCAGAGGTCATGGAATATTATAATCCGTGACAGATGACTCATCCATGCTTCTCCCCCCTCTAAATTTCATATGACAGCCAAACAGAAAGATAGACGGACGAACAGACGGACTGACAGACACATTTTTTAATAAAAATGTGGATAAAAATGATGATGAAACTTCCAACGGATTAAAATTATTATGAATGGCCACACAGTGAAATGCCCATTTGCCATAGCTTTAAAACAAATCTAAATCAAGCTGCTACATCTGAGAACTCCAAACTGGTGTACCCTAGCTACTCCTCCAAAACTTGTACTCAAAGTATTCTATTTCAGCTTTGTTTTCTTTTTATTTCCTTTATTAAAATGTGGTAATAGCCATTGGCTGATTTTCAACTGCATTACCTAGGCAGTTGTAATACAAATAAAATCAACACTGTACATGTAACAGCGGACACTTCATAAAAGCACTAAAACTAACAAGGGCACCTACACAGCAGCAAAACAAAGATAACACACCCTTCAGGTCACCTTGACAGGTTACACAGAATGCTCAAATCCTTGAATGTGTTTTAACCATGTTTTCAAATGAATAGCCTGTGTCACAGTCTGACAGGTGTTGGAAAACTGTCCAGTTGCGAACTGCACTTACTCAAAAAGCTGACTGGCGAAAGGTGGACCTCATTATAGATGTTGCACACTATAGACAGATATAGACGGATGTAGTGTGTGTGTCTATATGTTTTCTACAATCTGGTGTTTGACAACATTATGATGTCGGACATTTTGACAGCCCAATTGAGTTTGGGGTCAAAAGTGAAACTTTTAACATCATGCCATTGTTTCACAGAACTTTGTTTTCATTAGTAATCCATTAAGAGACAACTCAAGTACTATTCATCAACCACTCTCCGTCAACTGCTGTTTGGTTTTTGGGTGGAACAAAGAAGCACTTGCTTTTGGTATTTTTTTTCAGGGTCTTTTACGAAGGATAGTGTTCACTTCATATTTCTGGCTGAACCTTCTCCTTTGTCCACCCAAGGGAAAATCATACTCAGTGTTGTTATCCTTGAACACCTGTTTTTTTACGAAACCTGAACTGACCTGAATCATGTTCCGCAGTAGACCTATTCTGTTCAATTTAAGTAGACATTTTTTTAGTTTGCTGAGATTCAATTTACTTCCATATATATATGGACACTGGAAGATCGGTTACCAATACTTTCTCATTAGATTTTTCTAACAATCTTATATGGAGTGTCCCCTTTTTTATTTTTAAACATCCTCACTTCTGTGATTTTGGTTGCTATAAAATCAGTAGAAGACCAAGGAATGGCTCTTCGGTTAGGTCTGAGTGCACGAGATGTTTACAAATATCTACACTGTCTCTGCTCTTTGGATACTGCAAAATTTAAACCGAGCTGAATTCGTTTCACTTCAGTACCAGCACCTGAGTGAGTGACGGTTACATTTTCCTTGTTTCAGTTATAAAAAAGGGGAGAAGCTGTGTTTTTTTTTGTTTGTTTTTTTGCTTTATTTTTTGACACACATTCATATTTTACATTTCATCCACCAATTTTCTCTTTACATCTACCAGGCACTTTATTCTGCTGCTTGACAGATGTCTTTTACTGTCATGATCGACCCAGCTTTAAATTAAACCAAAAGCGTTAGAGAAGATGTAAGACACCAATGCCTACTGTGGATATCAGGAAAAACCTGACTTGTCAAGAAGAACGATTGTGGAGTCCAGCCTTGAGCTCAATGTTCCTGGTCCTTGAAAGTGTAGTGATGATTATGGCCCAATTATTTGTCTGAGAGAATAATGATATTTTGAATGAAAAAAAATCTCGCCTGGCCTTCTTCACAGCATCACATTCAATACCAGAGGCTGGGTCATCAAATGAAACCAGAAGGGCCTCGAATATCCAGTTGTTAACGAATTCGATTTTTGACAGAACCCAGGCCAATTTGCTCAGAGCAGGTCACTTGGGGCAGGATGTCAGACAAGAGGACAGTGTGGTATCAGTTATTGTTCAAAATAAAGCCTCAGTCAAATGTCATCCATACATTATTTTACCAGTAAGATATGCACTCTAACACTGGAGCCTTGGCGCAAAACTCAAGGGAAAATGAAAAGACCAGTAAGGCCCTGCATACAAATCACCACACTGCTGAATTGTTCCCAGTAGGATATGAGGATGCGCTTACAACAGCTTAATCCTGCTGTCTCGACAGACCAAAGCACATACTATGTTTAAAACCACATCTAAGGGCTTCTTAGTTGTCTTTTTGATGCCTCACACAGAATCGGCAATAATACACCAATTTATAAAATATTTATGTCTATTATATGTCCACGTTGCGATGGCTGTCCTCTTGTTCTTTGATTATCTGGTTATGAAATAAACTAATAGCTTTAAAAAGTGGGTTTGATGAAATATGGTTGTCCTCTTCTTATGGCTGAAGTAATCAATTTGTCTCAACTTTTGCCAATGAGTTACACCATTGGAGTAGTAACAGGGTTACGTATCTTGCTCAAGGGCAGCCTACATTTTGCAGGGTCCTACAATAGAGATGGATAAAGTAGACACTTTCTGTGAATTGCAATTTGTTGTATGTTATGTGGTTGCTGATAAAAAAGTTTTAGCCCTGCACTTCGATGGGAAAGCAGATATGGGTTGAACAAACTGTTTTGAAGTTTTTAAAATAACCCCAAAATAAGAATGCATGAATACCACAACCATTATCGAAAGCTTTTCCATACCTTATTTACATCTCAAACCTAATCGTTGTCAGGGAATGTAATCCTATAACTGATGTTAATAAATTATTATAAACATGCAATACTAAGGTAAATAGAAGTGTGCAAAAATAATCACACACGGCAGACAGTGCTGTAAGCCATATTTGAAAATTGTAAATATATATAACGAAGTGTTTACTTAATTTCCCCCGTATATGTATATCAGGGCATTTATCATTGCAATGTAAAGGCCTCGGGGTCTTTATTTTCAAGAGGTTTTTGTTCTAATTCATTCAGTTAAACAGCTCACATACACACTCACATCACATACACACAAGCAAACACACGCATGCTGCATTGCCCTGCAGTGGTGACCCAAGGTCAATTTATGATGACCGTTCATACATAGGAAGCAGCTTTATTCAGAGCCACGGCCAGCACAAGTGAAAGAGGGTACTGGAGTAACCTTGGAGGGGCTTAAACTGCTGTTACCTTTCCAAACTTAATTTATGATGAAACATAAGATTGGGCAAAATATTGCTTGCCATCAATATACAAGCATAGTTCTTCTTTCAAAAAGAAAAAAGGGAAAAATTGACACTGACACACACACACACACACACACACACACACACACACACACACACACACACACACACATACTTGCCTCATATGTAGTACTCCAGGCCAACCCTCAGACATAGGTTCTGCAAAATTATTTTACCTCCTTCTTCATATATGTACCCATCATAAACAATGTAACTTAAAACCAAGAGTGTAGTGTTCCACAAACTAGGATTCTTATTTCTTGGAAGAGAAAAATACTTCGATAAAAGGTTTTTCCAGTTCACTGTGCAGGCAGACAACTGCCTTGAGCAATGACATAATTTCATGGCATCATAGGTACAGCAGTTGCTGTGAATAAAGCTTTTTTTCTTCTTCTTTTTACTCCCTACTCCTATGGATACGAGCTAAAGGTGCCACAGCAGTGCCATGCTCCTAACTTGGAGGAGTCTTGCTGTGCTACAGTTTTGCAGTTAAAACTAAAATCAAACAAAGCTAGTCATGAGGAGAAATGTAAAGATATTGGCAAGTTGGCGCTGTACTGTAGGACTTTCCTTTTTTACCACAGTGGTCAAATATACTTTTATTTTTTTTTCTTAATGAGGATTCATTCTTGCAGATCTCAAGCTGTCCACCCACTGGGCTGTCAGGTGTTGTGTGGAGTGGGAGAGGATGATTTCTTTTTCCCACCGTTCTACTCTTGGCAAGGAGCTGGTTGATTTTCAATGCTGAAAAATGTGTCTTAACTTGGCACTCAGTCTCAAATGCATAACAAATCCTAAAGTCCAGTCACAACATACAAAGGAAGATTCCAGCAAGGGCGGAATCGGAACTCTAAACCGGAACACATCTTTGTTCTCAGCCAAAACACAGTTTTCCCCAAACCACTGTTGAAGCTGACTATCAGGCAATAGAGTGATACTCAATGACATTCTGGTATTCTCAACAAAACCCAATGTATGGTGTGAAGTTTATCTAAAGCAAAAAGGGCTTCTACTTTATAGAAGTCACAAATAAATGAACTATGATACTTCATTATGTGTTTGTTTAATGCAGCCTCAGGGGGAACAAGCCAGTGTCTCTCTGAGCCAGTCCAGAACCTGCAAAAATGCAGAGGTTTGTGCCAGGAAGGGTATCCAATGTAAAACTTTTGCCAAAACCAAATATGCAAATCAAATCTATGACTCTCATACCACATCAATGGAGGCCTGGGTTAACAACAACTGCCATTGGTGCCAATTACCTACAGGGCACGAGTGTAAATTAGGCTACTGCGGGTTGAAAAAGGAGAGGAGAAAGACATGTTAAGAGGCAGAGAGAAGAAGAAAGGCAAGAGTTTTGGACTGAGAGTAGGGGTTTTAACATTGGGACATGACAGGAAAAGCTACTGAGTTGGTTGACATGATGGAAAGAAGAATGTTAGATATAATGTGTGTCCAGGAGACATAAGGCGAGAAGCTTAGGCACAGGATGCAGAATATCCCCAAAGATAAGAGAGTGGTAATTGGTGCAGACTTCAATGGATATGCTGGCCCAACCAATAGAGGGTATGAAGTGATGGGCAGGTTTGTTATCTCGGATAGAAACACAGAGGGACGGATGGTGATAGAGTTTGAGAAAAGGATGGAAATGGCTGTAGTTAATACATTTTTCCAGAAGAGGGAGGAACATAGGTTGACTTATAAGAGTGGAGGTAGGAGCACACAGGTTGACTACATCTTGTATAGATTATGTAATCTGAAGGAAATCATTGACTGCAAAGTAGTGTTCGCTGAGAGTGTAGCCAGACAGCACAGGATGGCGGTTTGTAGGATGAATCTGGTAATAAGTAAGATGAAGAGGACAAAGGCAGAGCAGAGGATGAGATGGTGGAAGCTGAAAAGGGAGGAATGTTGTAAGAATTTCAGAGATTAGTTGAGAATGGCTCTGAGTGGTCAGAGAGATCTTCCAGATAACTGGACAACTAAAACAAATGCAGTCAGGGAGACAGGTAGGGGAGTACTTGGTTTATGGTCTGGAAGGAAAATAGATAAGGAGACTTGGTGCTGAAATGAGGAAGTGCAGGAGTGGATACAGAGAAATAAGTTGGCAAAGAGGTGGTGGGACAGTCAGAGGACTGAAGAGAGCAGACAGGAGTACAGAGAGATGCATCGCAAGGTGAAGGTAGAGGTGGGAGATGTATTTACAGGTGCCAGACAAGTGATGGAAAAAATGGAATGATGAATGAGGAAATTGAGTGAAAGTGAAGGGTAGAGGAGGTGACTACTGTAGATTATGAAGCCGCAGATATTAGTAAAGGTGAAGTGAGGAGGGCATTGAAGACGATGAAGAGTGGAAAGGCATTTGGTACTTATGATATGCCTGTGCTGGTATAGAAATGTCTAGGAGAGGACGCTCCGAGTTCCTATTTAGATTATTCAACAGAATCTTAGAGAGTGAGAAGATGCCTCAGGAATGGAGAAGAAGTGTGATGGCGCCAATTTTTAAGAATGAGGGAAATGGGCCGAATTGCGGTAACTACAGATGAAAACACTTGATCAGCCATACAAAGAAGTTATTTGAAAGAGTAGTATAAACTACACCAAGAGCAGAAGTAGGCATTTGTGAGCAGCAGTATGCTCTCTTGCCGAGAAGGAGTGCTACAGATTCAGTATCTGCTTTAAGAATGCTGGTAGAGATGTACAGAGAGGGTCAGAGTGAGCCAAATCGTGCCTTGGTAGACTTGGAAGAAGTATACGACAGGGTGCCGAGAGAGGAACTCTGGTACTGCATGAGGAAATCTGGAGTCAGAGAGAAGTATGTTAGACTGGTGAGGGACATGTATGCGCGCCGTGAGACAGTGGTGAGGTGTACTGTCGCGGTGACAGAGAGGTCCAAGTTGGAGATAGGACTACATCGGGGGTCAGCTACTAGCCCCTTCTTGTATGTTGTGGGCAGGCCGAGAGATGAGATAAGTCAGGTCTCCATGGACCATTATGGTTGCAGATGACATTGTCATCCATAGTGAGAGCCGGGAGTAGGTGGAGGAAAATAACGAGAGGTGGAGGTTGTGATATCTATGGGTTGTACTTATAATATATCCCCAGAATGATGACATGGAGCTTCACGATAGCTGCTTTATTGCTGAGGGAACTTAAGGAACTCCAGCCCAAGACATCACGTCCAATATACGCTTACACCAACATCATGACGTAAGCGGTACGTGCAAACATTAACATCAATTCAATCTACTGGTGTTATCTGAATATTACAGAGGTATTATCTGGAAAGGAGAGGAACGAAAGCTAGCCGCAGCAAGACAGAATATGTATGTGTCAGTGAAAGGGACCCAAGCGGAACGGTGAGGCCAAAGGGAGTGTAGATAAAGAAGGCGGAGGATTTTAAGTTCTAGGGGTCAACAGTCCAAAGCTTTGGAGAGTGTGAATAGAGGTGAAGAAAGGTCTACAAGACTGTGGTGAGAGCAGTGATGCTGTATGGTTTAGAGACAGTGGTATAGAGGAAAAGACAGGAAGCAGACCTGGAGTTCGCAGAGATGAAGATGTTGAGGTTTTCTTTTGGTGGAACAAGGATGGATAGGCTCAGGAATGAGTCCACCAGAGGGACAGAACATGTTAGATGTTTTGTAGATAAGGTCAGAGAGGCCAGGCTGAGAAGGTTTGGACAGAGGGGATAGTAAATAGAATTGATAGACGGATGCTTAGGTTGGAGCTGTCAGGCAAGAGGAAGACCAATGAGAAGATTTACAGATGTAGTGAAAGAGGACATAAAGTAAGTGGGTATGAGAGAAGACGATACAGAGAATAAGGTCAGTTGGCAGAGGGTAATTCGCTGTGGCGACACCTGAAGGGAATGGCAGAAATGAAGAAAAGAAATACATGTTGATTTGGTTTTGAATTCCTTTCCAAAAAATATATAAACACAAAACAAAACAAAAGCTCAGTTATAGCTGCCTTTGCCAGTATCTCTATGTCAAAGGTTTTGCTCATCAAATGAGAGGGTTCATAATGACATGATATGCTATATTTCGAAAAAGTTGAGTACAAATTATTTCATCCAGTATGTGTCAACAGTGGAAATGACTATCAACATTCAGTAAATATGTAATAAATGGCATTCAAGAATATGGTTACAACAAAGTCAAAGTCAACTGCATGGGGAAAAAATATGAAACTCAAAAACTTTAAGTAAAATCACATATATTGTTTCCGTTTGTTTGCTTGTAACTTGAGCTATATTGTTGTTGTGTTTGAGCTACGAATAAATAAGTAAATAATTCATAAGAACTGCTTCTTCTTGAGAAGTCACACTGAAAGAGCATCGTAATGAAGGCCAAAGATTACTGGATGTACTAGGCTCAATCGTACTGGTTTGTAGTGTTATTTTCTTTGTGTGGCTTTGTGTTCCTTTGAAATTGAAACTGCTTTCACATATTGCAACTGAGTGAGGGAAATGCTTTTTGCAGGCTTGCATAGATAAATGAACTATGTTGAAATCCTCAGCAGGCCTTCAAATTCTTAACAAAGCAAGGGAAAATGTTGCACTCAAAAATGGCTTACTCTAAGAAAAAAAGGAAGCCAAACGTGTTAAGAATATAGTGCGACACCTCTGCATTCAAAGTGCATGCTTATTGTCATTGAAGTTAGCATATAGTGTTTGCCATAGATACCTCCTCCTGAATTGGAGGAAAAAAGGAGGGGAAAAAAAAAGAATAACCGACAGTGGCACAAAGCCAGAGACTATGGAATAATGCTAATTATGTATTTCACTGTGTGCGCATTAAAAGGAGAAAGCATCAGGAGGAAAATCCGGTTAGAAAGTTTGCCTATTTCTTTAGCTTGCCTCACTTGCCAGATGGCCATGGTCTGCAGTCTGGGACCGCTGTGGCACAGTCCATAAGGCAGCCGTCTCTCAAACCCGTGTAAGAATCCCCGTGTGAGGAGTCGTTTTTTTGTCTTCTGCAAATTCACACTGTCTGAAACAGGCTCTGTTGTCTCACTGCCTGAATAATAGAGAGGGACACACATTTGGGTCTGAGAGTTGTTAGAGAGTTTTGTATGATTGACTCAAGTGATGTGATTTATATCTACTCTTACATCACTCCAGGGTAGCCAGGTGGATAAAAAGAACAAGGTCATGGGGATGTAGAAATGACCGACTGAACAGAAGTGTAATTTGTTTGCCTAGAGGCGCTGATTAGAGTTAACCAAGTATATGAAGAATCAGTTGGCTCTGATTAGGAAACAATAAGCACATATGTTGGATGGAAAATACTGCTTCCAGCTGTATCATCTTTTCATGAACCCCAAAGCTAAATTTCATCCACCCATCCATCCATCCATCGTCTGCCGCTTATCCTGCACTCAGGGTGGTGGAGGACGCTGGAGCCTATCCCAGCTGTCAACGGGCGAGAGGCAGGGTTCACCCTGAACTGGCACATATACAGACAGAGAACATTCACCCACTCACTCATTCGGGGCAATTTTCCCTTTTTTTTTTTCCAATTAGAATTAAATTACAATTAGAATACTATAATCTGGCATTTGAAATATAGTCGACCTTAATTGTAGCCATAGATGTGAAATTATAAACCATTACTAACACCCTCTCTAGTTCAACAAATGTTGCAATGGAATCAACAGAAATTATATTTCATGATGCAAAACCCACCGGAAATGATCAGATAGAAAATTCATGAGCATCACATTGATAAACTCAAAGGGAGTTGTGTCAATGGGCTGCTGACTTGGGAAGCCCGACAAACTGTTAAATTGACAACCATTGGTGTCAAAGCTAAAATTTGCTTGTTGGATAAGAAAAAGTAACTATGTCAGATTTCTAAGCGCTTTTGAATCGTGTGAGAGGGTGATACTCATCTAAAAACACCACAGACATTCCGTCAGTTGCAGAGCAACTGAGGAGCCTCACTATTGACAGGTAGTGAATTGGAACCATGCAACCAGCTGCCATCACGACATGGTAGTTTCGAAGTTTGCTGTGAGCGCTTATCACCAGCCAAACTGCAATATCAAGTCTCTTAATGCCAGCTGTTGGGTTTCCACTTCATCAAACTTTCGCTCTGAAAACTACGCTCAATGGTTTCCTCCGTTCCAAACAGTTTTAGACAACAGCTAACATGATGCTGAAAAAACAATCAAAAGTCACAAAACAGTGGGACAAAAATGGCACACTGTTGAAATAAAATGTAAATCAAGAGCATCAAATGTTCTGTGAGTTGATTATACATCAACATTTTACACATGAGAGAACTAGCATTGATCAGTCCCTAGATTTAGTCCTGGGTGTTCCAGTTGTTTGCTGTTTGGACAGCGACTTAATGGTCACTCTAACTTTTTATTGTTTGCTGCATCTTAATGTATTGTTATAGCTAAGTAATTTGTTTCTTTAGCAAGGCCATCCATTCTTAGATAACACAGTCTTCACTTAATGTTCTTTCAAAGTTAAATTGCATTTTAAAACAAATTATTTATCCTGTCTTTAATGGAAACTCACTGGGAAAACTGAAAAATTCCTGTTGCTTTACTTTTTTCCATTATACATGGGCAAAGCTGCCAGTGCTTATAAAGTTCGAGAGAAACACCAACACTTGATTTTCATCTGACAAGTTGGGGAAGTTACTGGTATTGAGGTCTCGTTTACATCCTGGATGGATCATATTTGGTCCATCTCCATTCCGCTATCCATATTTGTTGTTTGTTTTTTTTTTCATATATTTGATTTTTTATTCCACATAGACCTTTTGGTAACGCTTTATTTTTTTAGCTTCCATATATCCATTCTTGAATCGGATCCACCCATCCTCCCTTTTCCATTTCCATCATACCTCCCCTCCCCTGTGGACAGGCAGCACTGACCTGTATCTGTCAGGCAAGGATGAGTCCCAGGTTTGGTCTAAATGCCCCAATTATTTTCATGAATTATGATGTCCTGCTCTGGGCTATGTTGCTCTGGCTGCGAGCCTCTTGAATGAGAGCTGGCAAGGCACTGATAACCATTTAAAGAGGCTGGATTGAGGGCAAGTTCACGCAAGTGATCCCCCCTATATGCCAGGTCTTTGAAGGATGACACATTGAACCACCTGTTGTGAAATAACATGGTTCGAGTCAATAAAAATGAATTTTACATCTCACTAAAGGATAGACTTTTTCTTTCATACAAATAAATGTTTTAATATCCTTTCAACATTTGTATTTTACAGTTTTTCAAATGATCCAGACTACATTTAATAGATAGATGCTCATGAACTTGGCTCATACTAATGGAAGAAACTAAAATCAGAATAACTTTCTCCCAGAGGAGCAATTTCAGTAGATTGGAGATACAAAATCCTGCAAATACATTCTCTACTGATGAGCTATATATTATGTTTTTTTTGATAAGTACAGTGTTTGGACATAATAATTTGTATTAACACTTATTTGTGATACTCCTATTATACGGGGTTGTTCCTATGTTCCTTGTTTTGTTGTTTTAAATACAAGGGAAGATACAGAGCTCAACACTTGAAGCAACTTTGTGAAATGTTAAGACTCATGACTGTGAATTGGATTAACATTGAAAAGCATAATAATATCCTCATGCACACATATTGGCTTTCAATTGGTTTAGACCATCTGACCACATGGAGGAGAGTAGGACTGAATCATACATTTACATCCAATATGGAATTTGAAATCAAACTGCCACGGTTAAAAGACAATACATTCAATGACAGTTTTCATTCAAATGTCAAAACTTTGCTATGCACTTTGAATGGACAGGATTACAATAGCTAGACTTTTAGGTCTTCCCAGTGCACGTACTATCGTACGTCACTTTGGTATGTAGACTGTGCAACTAATGTTGTATCAAGAAAAATGCAGAATATGTTATGTATTAAATTGATGAAAGCCAAATAGATGAACATAGCATCGTTTGGAGACTTTCGATTGAATGCTTAGAAATACAACCAATTACAACAACCAATTACAACAAACAACAAAATCAAACTAACAGTTTTACAGTCATTTTATTCTTTTTGGTTCGTAAAACATCAACTTCCTTTTTTGCTAGCTATCAAGACCTTGTGACTGATGCTGACCAAAAGCAAAGGTATTCCCTGCGAAAAAGCGCTTCTCTTATTCTCACTCTGAAAATATTTAAAAAAAATCATCCACTACATAGGCACAGTATGCATATCCAGTTGCATGGATGTGTTTCCTACAAAGACATTGGTAAATGAACCAGTGAGGAACATTTAAGAACTAGTCACTGAAAGGAAAAATGCTCGAATTTAGATTCTGGCAGTAGGAAACCTCAAATAAAAAAGCAGCATACATTGTATTATCTTATTTCATAAATACATGTAAAAATGAATAAAGAGTACTGTTTTCTTTAGTGCTATACTAGTTTTAGTTTCATATGCATGCTTTTATAATGAAACTTTCCTACGCCAATTTATTTCCGTCTTGTTTTCAGAATTAGTTGTTAAATGCTGAATCACCAAACAATAATGCAGTATGTCTGCTGTACCTGAATTAAAAGCTCTGAGAAAGCAGGGTATTAAATTTCGCTCTATGAATCAGCACAAATAAAATCAGCAGATGTTCAGCAAAACTGCATTCTACCTTGAGAACAATGTCAACCAAAAAATACAGACCATATGTGAATTTGGTCAGAATCGGTGAGGCATTAACCGGAGGGACGGAGCCGGGGATTTCTATTATTACTTCATTTCATACTCACTCTACTTCATTTTGAGCCGATCCCTTACTAAAAAGTACAGTACGCAGTAATCCAGCCTGCATGGTTATGCTCCCCATTTTTACCTCTGGTGTAATCCTATATCATTAGGGAACCTACTAAACCTTGGGTGACATATGTTCCAGTCTGAAAGGTAGTCTAATCATCCAGCTCTTTTTCTTCACCCTGTAATTGATCATATCACATGTGGCCTTGATTAAACACCCACTCGCATTTCAAAATTAATCATGCGTTGCATGAACTTAGCATTAATCACGGTGTAACCCCAGCTCCATCTCCATTCCTCAATCGGACTGTAATGGGATATTCATCTCTTCAACAATTAATAACATCAGCATGGGGGCTCCTGCACAGGAGCTCCATTCTCTCTGTCCCCACGGTGTTATTTTAAGCTGGTCACGGGCAATGATTGAGGGGTCGCAACAAGAGCTTAAATGGGATTTATTAACGTAGATGCCAGAGGTAAGGAGAGAGAAGAAGTGAAGAAGCGCTGGGATGAGTGTGTGATTAGAAGTGCAGAGGGTTGAAATAAGAGCACAGAGCGCTTGAGAGAGAAGTGAGGTGGGGGGAGGGGGCTAGAGGTGATGGACTCATTGGCATGTGTGCCCGTTAGAGAGGCATCAGTCTTCTTTATCTCTTTTAGATTTTTTATATCTCTGTGTTTTTCTCTCTGTAATAACCCTCTGCCACCTACCAGGTGATTCATCTGTCGCACTTGGTGGCAGAGTTCCTCTGGGGTTCATACAATACCTGCCAACTTGATCCATAACAGCATATAATGGCACAAAATAAATAGGATAGCCGGAAAATGGATGATAATATTGCAGTCAAATTTTCTATCAGCCATAAACAAATGAGAATGGTTTATACATTTGTACTACCAGATAGTAAAATTACATTTCATACACACATACGTACATACATATATATAAATATATACACACACACACACACACACACACATATATGTGTGTGTGTGTGTGTGTGTTTGTTTGTTTATTCATATATATACATACAAATATAAATACACATATATATATATGTATACACACACCCATATATATATATATATATATATATATATATATATACAGAAAAGGATAATAATACCAATTTGAGATTTTCAATACAATAATAGCTGCAATCGAACCTGTATGTTTAGGTCTTTTGCATCTGACCGGGTAATGCTGGTTCTCTAAGGTTTCAACTTACACAGGTGTAACTTGTAACAGTGAAAATAGATTTATTACCTCATTTCTGCGCTTGCCAGAGGGAAGAGTCAGTGCTGTTTAGGGCCCCTTCTCTCAGACAAAATTAAATGTAAATTATATCTAAGCATAATAGAACAGTCATAAGAATGACTATCCATTCATGAGGAATAAAAGGCATCAAGACTCGGTTCATTTGAGGTTTACTGCTCCCATTGTTTTACATGGTAAGCTACTGTTACGGAGATAATTCTGCATATGTGCCCTGTTACTAAGCTAATTAAGCAGTTGGAGTATCTGTTAATTTACTGACCAAGTCATCAATAACATAGTTCAATAAAATAGAATACTTTCTCTTTCAGAAAGCCGACCATTTTTAAATCAGGCAAGGCAATCAAGTTTACAGCAGCACATCCCCCTGTCAGTTTCCTCATACCACCCTACACATTCGCTCCTGTGAGTGCCACAATTTCAAATGGGGTAAAACAGTCTACTTGTATTGGACCAATACTGTTATTGGATGACATCCTTACCTGAAGTGTCTGTATTAAGTGGAAAACTAAAAATACTGCATTGCAGTATTTTGCCTCTGCAAGCCAGTTGCAGTTGACTTCCAAGTCTGTCTTGATTCTTGTCGCAAACAAAGTCTTTGAAGGGGTCTAATGATGTTTAGAAAAGTGATGGCACAGAATTACATATTCATTTCATCCTTTTGAAATGTGTGATTTCACAGAGGAGGAAAGGAAACGGATATTCTAATTAGCTTACGCTACATTTGGATCCAAGTGGAGGTTTGTTCCAGGTGCTGACAAATTCCCTTCAGTCATCCTTGAGATATTGGATTTGCAAATGAAGAATGGACGTCAGGGTAAAACTGATGTTGACCTTTCAACACCAAATTGTCATACATTCACTCATGAGCTGAGATTTCAGCCAATTCATCATTGAGAACGACGAGACACTTGAAATCTAGCATAAAGTGATAATTTTCTTTCGTATCAATACGCAAACTCCAAACAGTGTCACTCTACAACAAAAACTTCATATTGTGATGAGCAGAAACACGGCACTAAAAACAACTTAAATAAAGCAAACTCCATGACACTAATTTGTTTTATTCTATTAGAAACTAAAGCCACTTAATTGCCCTTTTTAAATGCAGAGATTCAACCACAACATCCTGGCTGCTCCTAACTGGACAAATACTGTGTGGGATTCGAACCTGAATCCACAACCATTTTCTTTTTCTCTTGTAAGCCAAGTTTTTTTTTTATTCACAAGAACAGAATTGATGATCATTTGACACTAGTTTTTTTAAAGAGATTTGGAAAATGTGTTTGCACTGTCATATGTGTGTATTTATCTTTCCTGTTTTGTTTTGTTTTTCCTCGAATGTTGCTGCTGCAACACCCAAATTTCCCCTATGGGGATCAATAAAGTATTGTCTTATCTTATCTTAAAATGTGTTTTGGTTTGATAAATTTCTCAAAATCTAAGAAAAACTGCTTGTTGGTCAACATATATGAAAATAACTGTATGTAGGAGTGGAATCATGTATTCTGTGCTATTCTTTCAGAGATTATGGTCAGTGGGAAATCATCACATGTGAGCTACTTTTAATAAATTACTGTAAACCTCTGGGGGTACAGCATGACAGGGTTTTACCTAGAGAATTTATACAACATAAACATGTGCACCTCACTTGATGACAGCTGTCAAGCTGTCGATTGCAGTCTAGTAGTTGTCAGCTCAATGCTCTTCTCCCATCTCACTGATTTTTAGCAGTATAGTATAGATATTTATATATTTGTTTATTTAAACAGAACAGCAGAACATTAAAAGTTTTTATCATCTTTAGGACTGATCTTGTTGTCTCAAAGAGCGCGGCAAAAGCCACAAATTTATTATCTGCATTATTGATTGAATTTCCCCTCCCCCATTCGTCCTCAAACATCGTTTCTTCACCTTACGTGAAGAGCCATCAAATTAGCTTACAAATGTCACACCACTTCCAGTGTAAATGAAAGTAATCTCATCTAACAGTGAGAACCCTAATAATTTCTAATTGCTGAAATGCCACTTAAAGCTAATTCTCATCTTTAGTCCCTGAGAAAAATAGTAGCTCAAAATTCAATTCATGAAATATTACACCAGATTACTGACTACCTTAGGATTAAAACCCTTGGAACTAATGACAAAGCACAACTACAGTATGGTGTTTGACAAAGAATAACACACACAGGCACATGACACATGTAACTGTTCCCAATCTGGGCAAACAGTTAATCTGTTAATTCTCCAAAACAAAACGAAGCATTGACGTTTGCCAATAAAAAGTGTAGTTTGGCTGAGAGATTGCATCATGTGCAAGCCACCCAGAGCCATGATCATGGGTTGTGACTAATGTCTCTTTGGAATTCCTATCCAATTAAACGTATCTATGAAGTTTGACTTCATGCCCTCAGTGTAATTTATCTCAATACACACATCTGTCAGTATAACATTCCCCATGCAATGTTGATATGAGATCAATTTAAAAGAAAAGTATTCATCATTTGACAACCAATCCAAAATGCAAGTAGGTCAGATGCATAAATCTGACATAATCGCACAGAAAAAGTGCAGATTGCGGCGTGTCAGACCCTGGTGCTTTGAAACTTTGTGTAAATCAAGACAACGTAGAGTATGTGGATGTTCTTTTAAGGCAAAATTGAACAGTCAGAACTTTTGGTAGATATTAATCTGGCTAACAAAAAATAATGGCTTTTGAGACCAATACTCACATACTCACGGCTGTGAATGAGAATTCTGGCAAGCACGGAGGGCACCTGGTGCCAAAAACAGGATGTTTCTTCACTAGTGTGCACAATGTGAGGCAACATTAAAGGATGCCAGGTTCTTTGAAGCTCTTTGGCAATGGTTACTCACCAGATGTGCTGCACAGCGCCCCTAATGGACACACTGAACACCTACAGAGATAGATACCATCTCCTGCTGATGTATTGAGCTTGTCTTCAAGACTGTTTAGCACTTATAGATTTATTTAACCAAACCTTAAGTCAAAATGACTCATATCTTATCTCAATATCTAGAAAATATTATTCAGAATATAGTAATGATATTTATCGTAATACGTAGCACAATATTTAATGCAAAATTGCCAGGAAAATACATTGGACAAAGGAATATGATTATTTGATAGATCGTATCCTTTTGCACACACAAGAACAAGATAAAACCTTTCCTCACGGTTATATTATGTGAGCATAAGATAACACACAAGATAACTGAGTAGGAACAAAGAAACAACCGGAGTGCGAAAAGGTAAACTCCCTTTTGGAACAGTCAGTGGCTGTAAAATAGACAGTCCGAGTGCTGTGAAAACATGAGTGTTTTCTGCCACTACCATGAGAAACAGTGCAGCAGAAAAGTAATGAAAACAATTGCTAATGTAAAATATTTACCAGATTTATTAAAAATCTGCAAAAAAAAATTAAAAATGTACATTAACAATAGTTTGACGACTGAAACCTGGAGAATGTGCACTGCCGTCTATTTATGTTCATGAGTCCAACTACAAACATTTGGGTTAATTCACAATCTCTTCAATCTAATATTTATTTGAAACGTGTTTAAAATTAATGAAACGCTTGTATCAAAAATTGGGCTTGTGTAAAATTATTTATCGATCCGGGTAATGCAAGGAGAAAGGATTTAGCATTTTGTTGAACTCATAAGGATAACAATCAGACTTCTCCCTCAACTCACCCCCACTCCCCAGTGGGGAGGCCAAAATTGTCATGTTGTTCAGTTTGTCCTGCACAATCAAAAATAGAACAGAAGTTGAATAATTTCAGATGTGAGGAGAACCGTTGAAAACGATATTTATGCCTGGCCAAGAAGCGGCGCAATTTTGATCATTTAAGTCGTCTGCAACCAAGGAGAACAATGACACAAGATAATGTCACTGAGGTTATTTTCATCCTTGAAGCTGGTACCAGTCAATACCCCTTTACATTATCCTTTGTGCCTTTTTTTGTTATCCTTTTTTTTATATCTTTTTCCTATAAAAAAACAAACTTTCTCACAACAAAATTTTTCTGAGCACAAAAAAAATGTTGGTTTATGGTGCTGACAACGTCATTGAACACATCAATTTACAGCCTGCCAGACAAACCGTAATATCAAAAAGCTGAAGACTATTATTACTGTCTTAAATCATGTCAAGGCTTCTGACAATGCTCTGGTCCACAGAGTGAAAAGTCCAGGAGAACAGAGTAGTATTCAGTAGAAATTTTAAGATAATAAGAGTCCTGGTCTGTTACGCTTTGGAAAATGCAATTACACCACGAGAGAAGAGTAAGGCAATATACCATCGGAGGAGACGTGTCTTTACTTTGGTATACAATGTGGTCCTCTTAAATTTGAACAAATGTACATAATCTTGAGCCTTTATGTTTCTAGTCTCTCTCACTCAGATTTTGATTTGTACATATCTGTGTCCCTCTACTTCCCGCCACAATTCTCGTATCTTTCATCTCAGATGCAAAGCAAGAGGCAATTTAAGAGAAAATAAAGAGAGAGAATAAAAGACATCTTTGCTTGCGAACTGTCATTTTTTGGGGGGGAGGCATCAATTACTCATGAGTTGTGGAACAGCTGCATCACACATCCATTATTTTGTTTCAGCCTATCACTGTATTTTCAGTTTCACTCAGATGAGAAAAGCAGTTTTCATGACAACCCTTTTTACTTGTAGCGACATTTAAAAGAATACAAAAGTTGTTTTGTTCTTACACAAGGAGTTTGCCTCTACTTTGGCCCTTTGAATTATTTTTTTTGTCATTGCACCACCTGCAATAGAAATTGTTTTAACTTCATAGAATACATCTTATGGTTATAAATAATGAGAATAGATTAAATCTGACCATCACAGGGATTTTACAAATAACTGCTAATCCACAAGACAATTCAATCAAGAGTTGCGACAAGTCTTCAAAATTTACAAGGGGTTGAAATAACATTTGTAATCTACTGTCTTGCGATTTATTTCCTACATCACATCAAGTGTTTCTTTGCTCCTGTCATAGAAACGCTGGTCATGTAACATCTCTTCCTGACCCTTTTCAATCACCATGTCTGAAGCTGACTTTATTGCTTCCGAGTGGTACGTTTGGGCAGCTGATTGAACACTCTTCACCTCAAAACAGGGAAAAAAAAAACAACTTCCAAATAGTGACACAGAGTACTCTCCGATTCTCCGCCACTATGGTCAGACTCCCATATGACGCCCTCTTTTTGTTCTGCGTCCAGTCATTGCAAAACTGATGTCTCTGGGTATCATCAAGAAACTAATTCTTGTTGAAATCTCCTTGCTGTGGCAACTGGACTTGAATTTCTTCACTTGAAGACATCTCACCCCTCATCCAAGAGGCTTCTTTAGTTTCAATGACCTATGGGGAGTTTCCGAATATAACTGCCAGGGTTGTGGGCGGGTCTAGGTTATGAGGGCTTGTTATGAAAATAGGAGAGTTGATTAGCAGAACCGAGGATGACGGGGAGTTGCTATGCTTACGGAGGGATCGGTAGGTGGGGACAACGGAGCAACTTTCGGGGATTACCTGGATTGGAATGTAAAAAGGTAAAGCCAAGCTTCTCACAACGTGAAACAAAGCAATGAAACCTGTTGGATCCCATGGTCTGAGGCTCATGTGGAAGCTACTCGGGGCTGGGGGTGGTGGATTTTTCCCAGTTGTTTGGAACCCCCACAACCCTGGCAGTTTTATTCAGAAACTCCCCACCGGTCATTAGAACTGAGGTAGCCTCTCGGATGAGGGGTGAAACGTCCTCAAGGGCAGAAATCCAGGTCCAGTTGCCACGACATGAAGATTTCAACAACCATTCACCATGACCTGGATGACTTTGAACCTTCACAGACATGAAACAAAGGTTCATCAAATATACTATGTCTTGACAGCATATACAGTATATGTGTGATTAAATATAACACTAGATGTGACCCAATTGTGGTTTTCTCTGTTTTTGTTTTCTTTATTCTCATTTTTTCTTTTTTGACCAGTATTTAATTCTTAGCACACCATGTTGGTCATTTGTCAGTGTGTCAAATGACTGCGTATTACGAACAATTCAAAATGTCTATTTGGTTATCCTTGATTTTCATCAGATTCAGAAATGCAGTGACATTATTTCATAACACCTGGGTAAGCTGGAAGATGAATACTGTCTGAGCCCCACAATACTGCATTTTCTTTGATTTCGGACCTTCTCAGTGGTGGGCGCTGGTTATACTTCTGCAGAGGATATACTTTTGTGCTCTAACAACAAGCCTCTCCTCTTTTAGGATAGGAGCCATCCATCAAGATGTTGCAGTGAGATTGATGATAGAGTCACAGGCAGGACAGAAGAGACATGAGATTAACAGGTATTATTTAGAGATACAAGTGCCTTATTGTGCATTCAGAAACATTATTCAAGAGTGGTGTACTTTTACTCCTGTCCTTTGTATTTCAGTGTTTATTCATTCATACAAGCAATTCATGAAAATATATCAAAATAAACAAAAACTATATCAAAACAAAACAAAAATATACATATATATTTATAAAAATGTAAAAAATGTAAAAAAAAATAATAGAAATAAAAGAATTAAAAAAAAAAATATATATATATATATATATATTTATATATATATATATATATATATATATATATATATATATATATATATATATATATTTATTTATTTATTTATTTATATATATTTATATGTATATATAAAATATGGTATGGTATTTGACAAATGTTTTTTTTTTTCTTTTTTTTTCCCCTGGTTCCATTGCTCTTTATGTCTTTTTCATAACTTGAAATCT
>CAAKHD010005017.1:0-17112 GCA_901007705.1 Fistularia tabacaria | reverse complement strand
ATACTTTTTCTCATGTCCTTTGTATTTAAGTATTTATTCAATCATACAAGCAATTCATGAAAATATATCAAAATAACCAAACACTATATCAAAACAAAACAAAAATGTACATATATATTTATAAAAATGTAAAAAATGTAAAAAAAAATAATAGAAATAAAAGAATTAAAAAAAAATAAATATATATATATATATATATTTATATATATTTATATGTATATATAAAATATGGTATGGTATTTGACAAATGTTTTTTTTTTTACTGTTTTTTCCCCTTGTTACAGTGCTCTGTATGTCCTCATCATGAACTGAAATCATGAATTTTATTGGAGTCAAAGAATGACTTTGCAGAAAGACAGTAGGACCTCAAATGACAGCTGGTTGTCTCCAAGCAATCATCCTTTTTCCACGCTATGCTATTACCTGCTGACTTCAAAAGCAATGGATATTTTTGCGATCAAGTCACACAAACGGCTACGTAATTACAGTAATATTTCAGTCTCTGTTACCTACATTAACAGCCAAATCAGTCTTTCCCAAGAGACCTAAACAAATAGTCAGTTCTCTTGTCAGCCTGTTCTCCGTCAGTTTGCATGCAGTAGGTGACAATTGGAAGAATTCACTAACTTGTGTTTCTGATCTCATCCTGGTCCACAGAACTGACATATTGCTGAATGAGACATGATGTTCATCTGATGAGAACAATCTTCTCTCGCCTCTTACGGCCATGAAACTTGTTATTTTTGACTTTTCTCCCCAAATGCCCCTCCGTGACGTCTGTTCATTCCATAAGATAGAGGCCCTGAAGAACTAGTCCTTAAAATCACAAATGATGAGGTTTTTGATTTTATTTATTGCCAACAATTTAAGTTAAATGTATTTCTTAATGAGCAGTAAAGAGATAGGAGTGCCACCTTTCTCAATAAACCTAGGTATACTGACAAAGTATACTTCATCCATCCATCCATCCATCCATCTTCAACTGCTCATCCGTGATCGGGTCGCAGGGGCAGCAGTCGGAGCAGGGAGGCCCAGACTTCCCTCTCCCCAGCCACATGGTCCAGCTCTTCTGGGGGGACCCCAAGGCATTCCCAGGCCAGCCTAGAGACATAGTCTCTCCAGCATGTCCTGGGTCCTCCCCGTGGCCTCCTCCCAGATTGACATGTCCGGAATACCTCCCCTCTCTATGCGGAGGAGCAGCGGCTCTTCTCCGACTTCCTCCCAGATGGCCGAACTTCTCACCTTATCTCTAAGGGAGTTGTCCGGCCACCCCGCGGAGAAAACTCATTTCAGCCGCTTGCATCCGCAACCTCGTTCTTTCGGTCACTACCCAAAGCTTGTGACCATAGGTGAGGGTAGGAACGTAGATTGACTGGTAAATAGAGAGCTTCGCCCTCTGGCTCAGCTCCCTCCTTACCTCGACATACCGGTACAGAGTCTGCATCACTGCAAAGTGGGGAGCGGAGAAATTTCATTTCGGCAGCTTGTATTGGCAATCTCCTTCTTTCGGTCAAAAAACAAAAATTTGAAAATCACAGATTGTTTAGATAGTAAACAAATATTTCTTAGCCAAAATTACTCCTCTCGATATCGTTAATAATTCATTCCATTTGTTGAGTGTCTGTCTATTGGCATTGTCTTTGGTTCATACCTTCAGTCATGAATGTGCTGTCTGATTTCGTTGATGTTCATAATTTATTTGTCAATTGACAGAACAAATGCTATTCCGGTTGAACACATTGCCTGATCCACGTGCTCTTCGATAAGGAACAGACGCCCTTGTCCTAAGTCTTTATGGTGCCAGTATATTAAATAATGACTAATTTAATCATATTCAAAGTTTGAATATTTGATAAGCTGAAATGTAAATTCAACGGCTCATCTCACAGGAATACTCCTCTGCACCCTGCATGTTGACAACAAACATCCACCTTGAAGAGAAGCCCCACATCACCGCACATCACTCCATCTTTTCCCCATCGCTCTGATTCCTTAGTCAAGTTACTTTTCCCGTCTCATTCCTCAAACCCCTTTGATTCACTTTTCGCACTATCTCACTGTATTTGTAACCCCCTCACACTTCCATCAAGTCCTCTTATCTTCCCTATCGCGGTACATGTCTCTCTTTTCATCCAATATTCCAGTCTATTTCTCTTCTGGCCCAGAAGCAAATATGGTTCATTACATTTTTAATGTTGTTTGTAATTGCAAGGCACTCTCAACATGTCAAGAGCAAAATCATTTCCCCCAATGTGTTTGTTTATGTTGTTGCTGAAGAGATCTCAATCAGCACAATGCACATCTTACAAACAATATGAATATATGTCACTGCATGGCATTACAACCCTGTATTTAGCAGCAAATAATGTGCTATGGGATGGCTATTTTATTCCTTACTGCCTTTTCCACTGCTATGCACTGGTTTCATTTCAGCCTGGCAACAAGTCATCCCAGAGCTTGTCAGGTCAGGATTACACTGCATTATCTCAATATTACTTTGCCTAGAAGCTATGTCTCACAAAGTGTGTGTGCTGGCAAGTTCATGTGACGTCAAGTTGGCCAAAAGGAAAGGGAAAAAGGGAATATTGAAACATAATAAAGTATAATCAGATGAATTAAATATGCTTTTGTCAAGCCAGGTCCATATTTTGCTTCTCAAACCCACCGAGTAATTTCCTAAAAGCAAAAATCCCATGTGATATTTGGTTTATGTAACTGCAACAATTTTCTTATCTTGTGGAAATAATTTGCCTTGCCTAACTTTCTCTGATTCTTCTCCAGCCTATTAGTTTGATAATCTGCTGATGTTATTGGCTGAAGCCAAGTTAGGTTCTCATTCAGTTTTTAAGGGATAAGACCAGACCACCAGAGGGCAAGTTGTGCCTGTAAGAATATGATGCTGACATTATCTGCACTGTTTATTCAAATGTATAGAGACAAACTCTGCAATGTGCTGATTCGTCACCCGCAGACATTCATTTGAAGCAGAAATACGGTGCTTGCATATTGTGACTTTTTTTTCTTTGCTGATTTAGAATAGCTGTGTCTTTCTTGTTATTCCTCCCCAGCATTTAGGATTAATAAGTATTAAAACTATAATATTTCCTTTTAGAATGTTGTGATTTTGTTTTATTTATTTATTTATTTTTGAGTATCTTTGAAATGTCAGGACTTAGGGAGTATGTATTTACAGGCTGGGAAAAAAAAAAAAAAACACCAACCACAAATTGCACCTAATGGCACATTTCTTTCATGAGTTTCTCAGTAGAACATTGTTGAAAGCAAGCACATAGTAAATTGAGTAGCTGCAGAGAGAAAGCTCGGATTTTTGTCATTCCTTTGTCCCATACACTGCATGGCAACAGTGCCACAGTGTTACTTTTTCCCAATACATTTAAATTGATGTGTGGAATGATGCGAATGTCAAACAATAATTCCATGTGTACTGAAATATGTAATTAAAGTGAAATTATAGCAGCAGTATTAACAGGCGAATACTTAGTGCCTTGTTTAAAATCTTGTCTAAGAGAAACAGATTCTTGAAAATAGTCTGCTCAATCATCTGTGGCATCACTCACAATACCTTAGATACCTATGAATGTACGACGGTTACTTGAGGAAAATATCTTGAACAGAGCAGTTATGTTTCGGAATACAAAACGATGGCCAAGGAAGGGATAGGATATTCTATATTAAACTAAAAGTTTTTCTTGACGTGTTTCCAACCTGCCTACGTGCCAAAATTTACCTCAAAAACTCAGCTCCTCTTACCTGTCAAAAACAAACTGGCTCAGATTTATAGAAGCAGAGCTTTGACCTGCAAATAAAACAAGTAATGAAGGGGGATAATCTAATGTAGAATCAGATGTAAGAGAAGACAATATTCCTGTTTATCAAATCCACAGGAAAAATTTGAGTGAATAGGTTCATGGTTCCGACAAACATCCAGAATTCAAAAACTTGGCAAGATCCAGCCTCACAGGTGTTTATTTCACTTTAATTAACGGCAATTGCTTAAAACATATCATTAATCAATACATTGATATACTTAACCATAGTCCTTGGCCTCCTCTTTGTCACCTACCCTTAATAACAATTATGAGTTATAAAATGAGGACCTGGTTTGAGCTGCCTATGAGATCACACTCAAAGAGATCTAAAACTCTTCATTGGTGTTCAGAAGCACAGAACTAACATAAAACATCTCTTTAACAGTGACTGAATAATGTAAAAGCTTCTCAATTAAATATAGAAATGAGAACACAGCGATAGGGGGGAACTGTAATGACAAGGCAAAAGATAAAGCCAGAATAGATAGATGAAGAAGGGGACAACTATAGAGTATTTTAATTTTCTGTTTATGCTGCAATTACACAGACAGGGCTTCATACCCTCTCCATGCATATTTGAAGTGCCCACTTGAAGTCAGCGCACGCAGGGTTTTTTCAGTTTTTCCTTCTTCAGTTTTTTCATCAATAATTGTCAAACTCACAGTGAAATAATGGTCAGCTCCTCAACACCAGGAAATTTCTATGCTTTTATCAGCAAAGGTGCCTTTGAGGATAATTTAAAAGTGATGCAAAACATCTGACCGAGAGATGAAAATATGTGATATTTTCAAATGGATCAATGAATAGAGCGATGTTGAAAAAATTACTTTTCAGGTCAACCAACAAGAGTATAAAAGAACGACCATCTAAATGTTTTGCATCATGGTTAAGTCTTGGGACAAATAAAGGAAGTGTAAATTACGTTCCAAATCCACTTTTTACAATCAATACATTGTGCGGACACTAAGGGGTGAGGCCTCTCCCCCCGGGACTGAGGGTGGGGGACGTGGTTACACCATATATATGCGGGCGTTCCCGAATCTTCTGTTAGTTATTTGTTTTGTTACTGTTCAGATTAAAGTTAGACACTCCTTCCTCATCCACACACCACATCATTACCTTTACTTTCATTGTGTTGTGTTTCTACTACTCTAGTGAATATGTAGCATTGCAGTAGACAACTTCCTGTAGGTTCATGTGTGCAAATTATGCAAATTTACCTTACAATGGCTTTTTTAAAATTTAAAAAGAATGAGATTACCACCACCCCCCCTGCATCCACACTTGTACTGAGAGAGACTCATAGCCATTGCTTGAGTTTCTTTGGCAAAGCAACGAGATATACTGGAGTCACTACATGGATCAAATATAAAATGTAAGCCAGTCTGGATGACATTGCTCGGAAATTTGGAAAGAAAATTAATGCGGAGTAAATGATACGATAAAGTTGCCAGTCATGCTGAACTCAACCTGACAAAGACCACATCCCAAACTGCTTCGGTTAAACATTTCAAAAAGACAGGCAGAGCTACAAAACCCCATCAAACCATGTTATTTCCAATTAAGGTAGTAAGATTTGACAAAAAGTATAAGAAAAAAGGAAATTAATTCATATAAGCTTCTTTAATACCATGAAATAGCGAAACTATCTTCTCCATTGCCGCAATTCTTTAAAAAAAAGTTTCATCAATTGAAAATGACTGGTTGTAATTGTGTTAGTCATGATAATTGACAACTGATAATTATTCAAAATGAAAGCTTAGTAGGGATCAATGGTAGTTTTATTAACTGACTTTTTCCCTGCCTTTCAGGACAAATTTGATTGCATTGAAATTAAATCACTTTATTCAAATTACTTTATCATTTTGTCATTGGGCTACCACATCCATGATTTCAGATCATCTGCTTTCACGTGAAGGCCCTACATCTATCTGAAAACAAGCAATTAAAATGCCATTTTTTACAAAATAGTCAAATTTTTTGAGGTTGAATGAAAATGCTCCTTGTTCAAGAAAAAAAAAAATTGTTGTTCCCTTTCGAACAGGAGGAATTACACACTGGCACCAGAGCAGAGTGAGGCTCGTATCTCAAGTATGAGTCCAGGTCGTGTCCCTTCCAATTCATTACACATATACATATCCTCGATGGAACACTGAAACATGCGTTCTGTAGGGATCACATATGTCAGTGCCAGGGCCACGAGCACCCTTTTCGTGCAGGATGAAGTTAAAGTTTTATAATACATACATATGAATAGTTTATATTGTTTCTGCGAAACAAAAGTCTGACCTCAGAGATATTTGTATGCATGTATATGAAAGTTTCTTGTTTAGTCATAATGCAGTATTGGTTTGTGGTGCAGTGTGTGTTTCTTTCAGTCAATCCCTTCACTGAAGTTTCACAACTGTTGACCCATTCTGATGAAAAAACTCAAATAACCACCTCACTAACAGCAGGATAATAACAGTCAAGCACAAAGTCTATCTTCTATGCGTTACCGCGCTCCTTTGTGTGAGTGGCACAGCAGAGACAGAGAAGGTAGATAGGGAGTTGGGGGGTCACAAGGCCCCAAATATCCACTTAAATTTCATGAAAATGAAAACTGTTGAAAGCACTCAAAAAGGCCCACCTCATGCATCCTTCGCTGGTCTGATTCCCTTCACTGGCACTGACTCAGACTTAGATTGCCTGTAATATTTTTCCTCGGCCGAATAGAACTCCAGATTTCAGAGGCAGTAGCTTGATGATCACTGACATTGAGCGAAGCCTGCACAGTGACCCATGTGACCCAGAGCCTTAAATCTCCAAATGAAAAAAAAAGAAAAAAAAAAAGAAGAGGAGGAGCAGTTTATGATATCACACTCCAGTGAGCACTGGAGAAGAGAAAAATAAGTATCAATTTTACGAGGGGCCCTAAATCAGGATGGGTTTGCAGAGACGACTTTATCGTTCAATCTGGCCGCCTGCTTTGGAGGTGTTAGTGAGGTTAGACAAGCGAGAGACGAGGACGCCCGCCTCACCATAACAATAATCATCTAGCTAAGCCTGCGGCTCATGACCTGTAAATTGATTAACGAGAGGATGGTGACTGAAAGATTCAGCGTAAGGTTCACCGAGGTGTGGTGCGATGAATTTTCGGGCCTTCATTAGACGGACTGTCAGTCCAAAGGAGCCGAATCCAGAACGGAGATTATGAGAGGGTGTGAGGGGGTAATGGGAAAACTCCAAACTCATTGGCAATGTTTATATGAGCTGTCTTCCATGAAGACAAGGGCCACGGCCCGCATTGTCCCCAAGATGAATAAAAAAATCATCTTCTCTGTCTGTTTCATTACAGAGAATCATTTCACCCAAATCAGAGCAGATAAATCATTTACTGAAAACTGAGGGAGGGGTGTGTTGGGAAGAGCCAGACTGGAAGCACTTTGGTGAATGTTTCAGTCCCATCTGTATGCCTGCCTTCCTGCATTTGTTTATGTGTGTTGGTTTGTTAAACCGACCATGTCTAAGCATGTGTCTGTGTGACTGTCAACTTTTAACTCAACAGAAGGCATCAAGAAGCGGGTATCAGGTGGCCCTGCCTCAGGAAATGTGATTAAAATGCCGAATCAGACTTCCCTCTCAAACATCGCAGTAGAATCATGCAATTTTAACGCTGACCTGTTGACACATACAAGTCTCACATGACTATCTAAAATTAATCAGCCCTTCAAGGAAATTCCTGAATGAAGATTCATAGAGGAACCAAAGGAGTTTCCTTGGAAGTATTGATGATTTTTTGACATTTTGCTGGAGTTTCAAAACATGATATATCAATTACAGAATGATGATGGCTCTGCAATATTAAAACAATATTTTTCCTTTTTTTTTTAATCTCACAGTGATGAAGAAATACAAAATGTTGTATTTTTGAAAGGTTTTGCTGTCAAATTATATGCATTTTTATTTCATACAGGTATATGTTACAGACCTGCGCATCTGACCGGATCAGAACTGGTCTAAAAACGCAACATACAAGATGCACCTACAAATGATTCTTAAGATAATGAATTAACAAGAAACAGAAAAACACACACAAACAGATGCATCTTCAGTTTGAGATGCCCGCTAATCATGCTCATCTGACTTTGTAACATACTTTCTCTCAAAAAGAAACAAGGGAGTGTGAAACAATAAATAATGAAGATCATACCAATAATGAATAAAATCCCGGCACATAATCTGAAATGTAGGGCATGATCACGCCTGATTAGCTGTCATGAATATTCAGTTTATCAGGTGGGATTTACAAGTTATGTCCAGGACAAACTTAGTGGGGAAAAAAATATTGCGCTACGAAAAAGTTTTGTGTATCATTGGAATTTGGATGGTTTGTAACTGATGTAAACGTAACCTCTTTGTAAATTTGAAGAGCGTTCCCTTTTCCAGAGCATCCATCTCAGTCGGACAAAATCACTTGTGTCTCCCTTATGTTAATTGCATCATCAAAACAACAGTGCGGCCTGACAGCTACGCTACCAGTGGCCCTTCCTCATAAAAGACAGAATATTTGACTGGCTTATCAGTGTTCTTCTGAATTCACCCTTCAATATAGCAAAAGACTTGACCTAATGTAAATCCACTGCGATATGGGCTTTGAACGTTTCTCCATCACAGCTCCTACCTCAAAGAACAAATATTTTTAACCTGTGCCAGCATCTTTCACCTTCATGAAGACAATCTACCTCTCACCATGGCTAATGGGACAACATAAGTGCTAGTTCACTGCTTGCAAATGCAACTAAAATCACCATGATTATTCTTGAACTCATTTGTGTACACAGCAACAAACATTACTGATAAGATTGTCCGCTGTGGAGCACGAGTGTTTGATCAGCATTTCATGTTACAAAACTGTCAACAATAACTCTCCAGGGAGGGCCGTGAGAGAAAGACGCTCATGAAGTAGATGATGCTTCCCTCAAACAGTCCAATCCACAAGCCTTTTCAGGTTGTTAAGAGCACCGAATGTTGGAAACTGTAGCATCACTTCCAACAGTGCGTTTGTAAATTGTGATGTGCTTCTCTCTCTCTTTGTCTCTGTGAATTTGCATGGCAGTTAAGGGAATAAGTCGCAGAATCACTCAGAAGTAGTAGTAGTCATTATAATCCACACTATTTAGGAATGAACATTTTCAAAGGTTGACATTTTTTGAATGTCTACAGGCTTTTTGATTAAGAGTGAACAAAAGTTTAAAGGCTGTCATTCTTTATAGCTTGTTAGGTGAGCTCAAAACAAGCTCCAATTTAATATTTTTCCAGTGTAACTGGAATGTATTCGAGGTTAAAGCAAAACACCTGATCACACTAAGTACATAAGTTTATCTTCTCAAATCAGCTGTAAAATAGATTTAAGCCATTAGAGAAGGTTGAGTGAAGATGGGCGAAGGTGGAACAGGATTAGTTTCTGCTTTTCTTCACAACTCATCATCTGATTCAAACCTTCTAATGATCTTTTAACACTGCCTAAATAAAGTCTCGATTTTATCCTTTAGTCTGTTTTGTTTACATTAAAGTACATTTTTATTTTCAACATATGTCCTTGGCTTTGCTTTCCTTTTGATTTATAAAGGCTATGATGCTTCAAAAATATATTTCTGCAGGCTATAGCCATTCAAGATGTAGCATATGTATAATACAAACATTTTGTGTTGAAGATGAGACCTTAATGAATGAAATATGACAGTATTTATGTGTCCGTCAATTCCTAATTGTCACAGAATGCATCTGTCAGAACATTCTTCTACACAGACTTTCCTTGCAATCAACTGTTCACAGCTGTATATCCTGGGTCTGGGGCTTTTTCTGTTTCGGCTTAGTACAGTGTCATGGGAGTAGATGTACAACATTGTAATCAGACTGCCCCAAGGCTCTCCTACCGACAGATTTATAGTCACCTGGTATATTGTCCATAATACTCATCAGCAGTGCACAACAAATGGGTCAATGTACAGCCAGACGATTGCTGACAAAGACGCTCATATATCCCAGATGGATTTCCATGGTTTTGAATCGTCCCTTCCTGCCCTTATCAGTGGGAAAGCGGGTAGGTTTGTTGCAGATGATTCCTCTACTGAACAACTAAGTTTGCTTTGGCTGATATCACTGATGTCGTGATATTTTCAAGTTTAGTCACTTGGTTGTTCAATATAGATGTGTTTGCAACTTCTTTTACTCTACCCGCTTTAATTCTCCTTGTTTTAATGTATTTACAACGGTCCTACCACCCCAGCGCTTTTGAATTCATGATCACAAACCATTTTTTGCCCAGCCTCAGTATTGCATAATGACAAAGACATATTTTACCTCCATGAAGCCTTTTAAGAGATGAAGATCATTAAGGCGTCCATCTCAGGGCGATGTCACTGAAGAGCACATCCACAAATGGATCATCAAAGCCAGAATGAGTTTGAACAGAATAATGGCCGCATTTGTCCAAGATTTGGATAGAGGCAATGTATAAAGTTTATGACCCTAGCATATTTCTTGGGATTGGAGTTCATTTCACCATTGCATTAACTGATTTCACCGTAGCCTTACACAGCCCCTTGAGGCTAAAATTCATTGCGGGTTCACTTCAAAGTTGTTCTAGATTTCTTGGTATGATTTCATCCCCGATGGCTCCCAAAGTAGATTTAAGCTTCTACAGAATGCATTTCCATTAAAAAAGATTGTTAATATGGAAAAAGAAAATATGTGGGGAAGTTGTCATCTTTTACATTGACAGATTTCATGTTTTTTTTAATGTGGTCATTTTTGAACTTCATGATGTAGCATGATACATGCACACGTATTAACAGTAGAAGGTAATTTTTCATTCCATTGATTTCCTCTGTGGAAGGGAGAAAGGTAATTCCAGAGTTGTTAGAAGTATGTGCTTTTAAAGTGAATTTATATGTGTATGATTTGTAATATAGTAAACTAGGTTGGTGTGTGACAATCTGTATTTACAAGAAGGATGTTTGAAAGTCTATGATTTATGTTTACATATTTTCTAGAGAGATAAATCAATTCTTGTGATGGATATCATTCAGCCAGAGGGTGATGGATAAGACCTTGGTAACCGCAATCCACGAAGGGGCATAATTGCGAAAATACAAAATCTGAAGTTAAAAAAAGGCCGCACTGCAAAACGAGGAGTAAGAAAAATGTATTCTATAAATGACATCTACAAAGTTCATCAGCTTATCTCATTAAAAAACATAAGTGTACATGTGACAACACAATATATTCTTGGTTGTACAGTTTTGTTACATACATAAACTATGTGGATAAGCAATTACAACAGATCTAGATATTCTATAATCCATATTATTGATTTGCACAGTAGCAGAGAAAAGCCCTTAAAAAGGACGGGTCACCAGTAAACCAAAGTACAATATATCAATGCTTTTCTCTGGAACTGCCTGTTTCATTGGGCTGCACACATTTCTCATTTGTAATTTCACGAACTGCACTTCAGTTTTTGGAAAAAAAAGCTTACTTAATCATCACATCATTTTTATTTTCATGTGTATTTTAGAGGTCTTTGGTGCTTCATGTTTTCCAACTTTTTCTATCATTGTGTGACTCCTGAAATATCTGTCAGGAGAGGAACATGTGAGGTAGATTCGTCAGATAACATTTGTGTTTCAGAGCTGATGTCTGAGTGCAGGTTGGAGGTTGGAATGGGTGGAGCAAAGTTTTAGGGGTTCTATGTGATAGAAGAATATCAGCCAGACTGAAATGAAAGGTTTACAAAACAGTGGTGAGACCAGCGATGCTGTATGGTTTGGAGACAGTGGCACTGAACAAAAGACAGGAGGCAGAGCTGGAGGTAGCAGAGATGAAGATGTTGAGGTTCTCTTTGAGAGTGACGAGGATGGATAGGATCATGAATGAGTCCATCAGGGGGACAACACATGTTCGATGTTTTGGAGAGAAGGTCAGAGAAGCCAGACTGAGATGGTTGGGTCATGTACAGAGGAGGGATAGGGACTATATTGGTAGAAGGATGCCGGAATGGGAGATGCCAGGCAGGAGGTCTAAAGGAAGACCGAAGAGAAGATTTATGGACGTAGCAAGAGAGGATATGAAGGTAGTTGGTGTGAGAGAGGAGGATACAGAGAATAGGGTGAGATGGAGAAGGTTCATTCACTGTGGTGACCCCTGAAGGGAAAAGCTGAAAGGAAAAGACAAAGGAAAAAACACATTTTATCTTATTTAAATTATGCCGTTGGATAGACGAATGTTTGAGGATAAAATTGCACTTTGACCTTTTGTGATATGCATGTTATCATGAGTCCTTTGCCATTACTGTGAATAAGAAACAAGGCAATCATTGCCAAAGGTGCAAGGCCACAAATAGGAAATTATGACAGAGCAGGGCAATGAGTGTGATTATCAGCTGGTATTGTTGCGCTGCTCTGACAAAAGAATTGCCCCTATTGGGATGAAAAAAGTTATTTTCTAAACTAACAGGTCCAAGAGAGCAAAAGAAGTGACAGGTGAAATTACAGGGAATTCTAACTATTTATTGTTGTCCAGCAATACCAAAGTAATTCTAGGGACAAAGCTGCGTCATAAAAATCCTCAAATATATTTCACTGTGAACATCCATGTATTCGTTAACGGATGGACCAGGAAGGTGGGTGGACCCATAACCACATTTAACGTAAAAGCATAAATTCCAGTTTTCAAAGTAAAAGCAAATTTTTTTTATTTTATTGAATATTATTATATTATTTGAAAGGAAACACAAGACACAAACACTTCAGCACTTCAAAAAACAGCAAGCTGATCTATCGATTTCACACATCTCATATCAGACATAAACAGAGAAAAGGTTTTTGTTGCTGATTCAAATTATCCAATATTAAAGATGAAATATGTTTTAGGTTTTAGAAGTTCAACCATCATAGCGACACAATCGTCAACTCAAATCAACATCCATACGTAGTTGTGCAGTAATTTGGTCCAAAAAGCATAATACTGAACAAGCCCATTTTGGGATAAAGTTAACAAACCAAACATTATAAACAGTGAATAATTTGCATTACTTCTTTTTTAAGATGTCTAATATAGCTGTCACAAAAGTTGGGAGGCGACCATGATCCTGCATTTACAGAGGCAGTTTGAAAGCATCTTATTGGAGAGAAATATACTTTCTCTCAGTTTCAAACAGCTTAAAACTGACTGCTGCGTTGGACTCTTTCATGAAATGGCATTTTACCCAATTTGCACAGGGGGCCGACAACCAAGCACATCATTTTATTCTATAAAGCTGCATTTTGCGAGAGAAGATGTTGAGATCAGCACCAAGATCATTAAGTACTCACTCTCCATTACGAATTCTCTTTTCCTTTTTGGGTGAAAATTCACATTCCATAAATATTAGCTACTCAGCCTTTCAAAGCCATGCCAACTGAGGCCACAGAGGGAAAAAAGGTTGTCACAGTTTAAAAAAAAAAAAAAAAAACATCTCCGGGGGCTAACATACCCTCAGGCAGCAAGCTGAAAATCCCTAATTTAATCTTTTACCTACAGACATATTTTCTTTGATTCACTGTCCTCCCCTGCAGAGTAAAAGACATGGTTTCGGTTTGAAAAGAAACAGAAACAACAGGCTCAGCTCAGTTCATACAGGTTTCTTTATTAAAGCATCCCTGGGGAAGTTCTGCAGCACTGTTACAGTTGATTCCTTGTGACACTGAGCCACTGGAGCAAAAGAAGCAAGGAGGGTGGCTGAAGAGGGGTATGATACATTTTTTTTTTTTTTTCTTGAGAACAGCTCCCTCCTTGACCACCTACACATGCCAGTGAAATGTTCCAACAGTAAAAAACAAACTAATCCTCATAGATCAATTTCTGCTTCCTCCTAAAATGGTGATATTACACAGATCTTACTTGGTTTTCCACATCAAATATTTGAATTTATTATTCGTGAATGAATTTTAATATTTGAAAGAACTCTCTCAAGCAAGTGTCTGGCCTGACATTTCTGATGTATAAGTTAATTTCTAAAATAGTTTTTGATATTTCACAGGACCAAAACAACATGGGCCCTGATAAATTAATCCCCTATAAAACTTCAAGGAATACTCTGTGATGGCTTTAAAACTTAAAACTACAATATAGAGCATTTCTTCTGATACGGCCATATAAATTTTTCGAGGATGCACAGCGATCAAAGCCCTAACAATAGCACATTTTATTTAATTGGATATGTTGTATGAGATACAGTAAAATAATAAAACATTTGCAAATATGTGTAGATAACTTAACAATACATAACTGCGAAAGAGTTAAGTCAGTGTTCAGTGCTAAACTCGTTAATAAAAATCCCTGGCATGGTAAGGGTTCCAGAATAAACATGAACCATCTGTGAGTTGATTCCTCGATCACAAAACAAACTTGGCATGTACTATAGTATACCGTGTATACCGTCTTAGTCCCATGACATTTGTTTACAGATATACCACAACGTTATTTTTTGGAAGCGCAACACCAAACATTCTTGAGCACCCTCTTCCCTGAGACACAAATGCTGTGCTAACTTCTGCCAAAGTCACGGTCATGCACGGTGTACTGTTCCGTATAATATATCTCAATACTGAGACATGACCACACTAAGACTGTGCATTGTATCTTAGCTACTTTTTCCTTTCAACAATATTGAGAAGTAATTGGGATCTTTGATAGTAAAACGTCAATGCATTTGTTGCACTCTGAAATGCTTGGAAAAAATTTAAAAAAAACCTTCCCCAAATGACACATACCATCTTTCCAATTGGTTTGGTTGCAACATAGAAAGTTGACTACATTATAGCAATATATAGATGATAATTCTTACCTGGTGCCTTTAACCTCGATCTTTCCCCTTGGCTAAGAGGAGGTGTCATCAGGTGGTGAACAACCTTGACTCGGTGTTCCGGCCCTCAACCACAACACCCTCCAGTTCTCCAGTTGGTGGGTGGGTTGGCTGGCAGTGAGTAGTGTACATCTATGTACATTAAAAGTTGTAGACTATAAATGAACTATGAACACAATTTAGAAATGAAAATGTAGAGGTTATAAGAGATTATATATATATATATATGTATATATATATATATATATACATATACACACATATACATATGCTATTTATTGTGAGAATCTGGCCTCTTCCATCATAACACAATGACAGATGACAGACACAACTAGTCAAACGCATCTGTTCTCACAATTTCTAAAGTCTCAAGGTGAATGTTTTCTGAAGACATTGTTTTTAGAACACCAGACTGAGATATTTTGATCCTGCTGGAAGCTCTTGTGTTTGTATGAAGGCTATCACTTGGTACTAGATCTATTCATCCATCCGTCAATCCATCGTCTGCCGCTTATCCTACTCAGGGTCATGGGGGATGCAGCCTATCCAAGCTGTCATCAGGCGAGAGGCTGGGTACACCCTGGACTGGTTGCCAGTCAATTGCAGGGCTACATATACAAACAGACAACCATTCACTCTCTCATTCGTGCCAATTTTCCCAAGTTTCCAATTAACCTGCTGCATGTTTTTGGACTGTGGGAGGAAACCGGAGAACCCGGAGGAAACCCACACAGAAGAGAACCCACGAGGAGGACATGCAAACTCCTCACAGAAAGGTCCCCCTGTTGGAATTGAACCAGGGTCCTTCGTGCTGTGAGGCTGAAGCGCTAACCACATGCACTCACCACATCAATCTGTTATAATGGGAGTAAGCATGTTTCAGCAAAAACACACTCCAATAGCAGCCCTGAACAGAAATGGCATGTAAAAAGATACTGCGGCATCCCGATCAACATCTAAAAGATGTGACTGACCATGAGTTGAGGTCAGTAAATGCCGAAAAGAATATGGAATGTAGGATGAAGACCGAAGGAGTGTTATTACGGTTTGAAAAAAGCTGTTTATGTGTTCAGGGTTGTTCAGTTATGCATGTGTTATGTTGATATAATGTTGCCAGATGTTGGTAAGTGTCAAAGCCTTGACTCAAGAAGCCAGTTGAAAAGGCTCCAGCTATTGTCCTGCGTATGCTGTACAAAATCAATCACTAGCTGAGCAATACTCCTGCCTCGACAATTCCAAAGAGCAAAAAAACAGCTCGCAACATTACGAATATTTGATATTGATAAGTGACAGAAAAATAAAAACAATGTGATGCATCCATGTTTTAAAAGATGATTTTATAATATTTACACAAGAGGGGAGATGAAGGATTCAGTGTGATTGTCAACAGTTGATATTGGTTTAAACCGCACTTTGAACTGGGGACGATGGGAAAATGTTTCTATCATGAAATAAAGGAAGTCACCCCTTGAATAGTGTTACATATCATGTCCGTGGCCACGTGTCTGTAAGTGTCATTTTTTTTTGTAATATTTAGGAATTGGTAAAAACTTGAATTTCCAATATTTTTGAATCCAGTTGGACATTTCGAAAAATTGTTTCTTGATAAACATAGAAACACTATGTATCACAACCCCGATATCAGAAAAATCCATACCATTTCTTCTCCTTTTCGATACTCCCCTCAGGGGTCGCCAGAGGGAATCTCCCTCCATCTTACCCTCTCCTCTGCGTCCTCCTCTCTCACACCAAATTATTTCATGATATTCTTCTCTCACACCAGCTAACTTTATGAGAAAAATCGATACCACTCTTAACTTATATTGGATATATAGTGAAATATTCAACTGTCATTCTCTCTAACTACTTTTTGAAAAATTCCTCCTTGAGCTTCAGCACAAAGCTCACCTGCATCTTGATAAATGTCGGTATTTTTAATCTTTATACCAGAGCTGAAGTGAAAAAATGTATCACAATGCAGAACAACATAGACACAACCGACCCCATATGAGGCACTATTTTAATCGCTCTCACAAACAGACCATTGAAAGTAGAGAAAATTAAAGTGGTTCAGAGCAGTCGAGTACCTTCTCCACTTAAAGACTGTATTAACCTTTCCACAGATGTCAGCGTATAATAGGTGCCGCGCCATGCCGAACACTGGCATTTGTCTTGGATAAGGTGCAGGGTCCCTGAGCTAAATGCCACCAATAATATAGCAGCTCTCTGCATGTGACTGCGCTTTCTCTAAGCTGCAGTTAATGTCCCTTATGAAAAAATGTATGAAATCCTCTTGGTTTGTGTGTACGTGGGGGGGGGGGGGGGGGGGGGGGGGCGGCAGGGGGTATCGTGTGAGGGGGGAGGAAAAATAGTAATGTAATAACAGAAAGATGA
>CAAKHD010005016.1:16112-33821 GCA_901007705.1 Fistularia tabacaria | reverse complement strand
GACGATAGACACACACAGATATGGAAGCGCACACACACACACACACACACACACACACACACACACACACAGACACACACACACACACACAAACACACACACACACATACACATACACACACACACAAACATACACACACGCACACACACACACACAGGAGAGAGAGGGCATTTCTGTACAGTTACTGGCACCAAAACCCTGGCATGATTACCCAGAAGTCCTGGCGCCAGTACTCATCTCGCCTCGCTTCAATCTTTTGCCCAGGATATGAAAAAAGATGGTGGAATAAGGAATTGGGGGAGAGGGGTGTGTAGCAACATGCAGTGGAGAGAGTGATATAATAAAAATGGGGAGGGAAAAATGGGATGCATGCTGCAGACTTTGGGGTTATGAGGAAAAAGAGCAGAAGAAGCCATGGATACAGATTACTGAAGTGTGAGGAAGAAGAGCAAGCAAGAAGTTGAGCCAACGTCTGGTTTGCCAGCGCTACCACTCACATCATGTCATCCTGGTTCAGTGAGGAGGAATCGTAAGTTATTCATCTGGAAAAAAAGCCTCTTCAAGACCTTTTCTTCTGTTCTCAAAATCACTGATAAGTACATTATAAACACGGACACCTGAATGCACAGTTATACAAGTTTTGCTTCCCAAGGTATTTTTCAGCATTTGGTAGATTTCAAAAATAGAACAGGGATTTACAAAAATCAAAATACCCCCCCACCCCAAAAAAGGAAAATTTCGTATTGTTTCTTTCTTTGGATGGATGAATGTTTTTCCTGTAAAAGAAATTATTTACAAACAGGGAGAAGTTAAATATTTTAAATAATTCAATACATAAAAAAATTCTGGCTGAATTCTGATGGGAACGGATTACAGTTTAACAAGATCAGGTTTTTCAACTTCCCGAATGTCCATGTGAAAATCCATCCATTGGGGGACACTCATTTGTCTCACTTTCAAAATAATCTGTACAAATAAAGAAAAGATCCAGTATTAAGTATTTGTATTGAATATAGCAAAAAACTGCTTGAAAAATGACATAAGATGATAATAAAATTTGTTTTTAAAAAGGAAAAAAAGTTCTAAGTATTTCACAACTATCTGTTTGTCTTTGTGCTATCTATTTGTTTCTAACTTGCTGTTTGCTGCCACAAGTATGCCCCTCCACCCTCCAATCAAAAGGTAATGGAAGTCTCTTGTTCCAGCAAAACATTGTTCGATTTAATTTTTGTAACCTGGTTAAATGAATATAGAGCCTTGTACATGAAATTTATCAGCAGCTCTGCAGCCAAAAAGAGCTGTCATCTTCATCATTGCTGCTGTAAGGCCAAGCCATTGACTCATATCCCCTGCCCCTGTCTTCATGCCACATGAGGGAAAATAATACTAATATTGATAAACACCTCCTAAACATGTCTTAAAAGAGAAATGTCCCCTACCTGGGGTCGCTTATACATTCTACAAAGTTAATGAAATTCATTGAATTAGCATCATCATAATCATCATTATTATCATAAGTAGTAGTAGTAATAATGTTACTATAATCATAATCAGCATCAATATTATTAATAATTACAATTGCAGTAATGATGATAATAAATACATATATGCACCTTTGGTATGTGTATGCTATGGTGCACACACACCCTTTGGCACTTGGCTTTCATTTAAAAAGATATTTAATTACACAGATATTAATTTGGATGGCACGGAAAATGGCCTCAAGAAAGAAACAGACACAAAGAGGAATGAGTGATGGGACAGAAGGTCCTCTGTGAAAGAGAAGGAGAAAGAGAGTGGGAAACAGGAATGGATAGAGCAATAATGGAAGCCAAAAACGGGAGTAACAAGGAGGATGAAAAACAGAGAAGATGTCTCCTTCTGTTTTAATTGGAAGTAATAGGACTCATTGAATTGCAGTATTTCTATTCAGCTTCTTCTCAATGCTTTTTTTGAAAAACCATTACGACGACAGCATGTGGGCACTGTTCACTGATTTTAACACATTCCATCACCAGCACTCACCACCCCCACCTCCTGACAACCTGCAAAATAGTCCATCAAGCCTTTCTAAAGCTAAAAGTTATTTAAGTTTCAGGCTCGTTCGGATTAATTTATTCAAACCTGAGCAGCTGAAAAAAAAATCTTATGTGAGTAAAACAAAGTTTGAGACAAAAGAAGCTATGGTATAACAACTTATTTATTGTAATTCATTTATTTATGTGATGAAAAGGGGCTTCAGCTCAAGCAGAGCATGAAAAAAACAAAAAAGCAAAAAATAAAGAAAACTGTCTGTTCATTTTTGACCGAACATGGATTTCATTTTCTACTGATTTAGATAAAAATAATAATGACAATGATAAAATGAATAATTATAACAACAATAATAATAATAAAAAAAAACATTTTGAACATTTTGTCAACAAAGTTGTCAACAAATGCAGAGCGAAAAACAATCTGACAGAAATCTGACCGATTTAAATGATAACATAATAAAAATGGTATTAATAATTACAATAATAATAATGTAAAAAACATGTTGAACATTTAGACAACAAAGATGAGCAGACAAAGGTGGTAAGAGTTTATCTATTGATACTTTTAGTGTTACAGAACTGTCATATGCATCCCACAGTCCAGTGGGAAGCCCAGCAACATTGAGAGACAACATTAACAACCCCTGTAAGCGGTTATGTAAGAGTTGTTCCTGGAATACCTCCATCCAGATGACCTGTCATATATCTGTCAGACAGACACTCCGGGATTGGAATGGAATGTTTCAGGTTTGTGCAGCACAGCATTATCACAGGATTCATCCTTTTACCTGGATCACCAGCGCACACTCCACTTCCTCTGTTAAGCTTTTAAAGAATCCATACATCTAGGCTAGTTAGGCTGTGTCAATTTTGAAAATTGTAATAAAAAATAAAACATACAAAAAAGTAGATAAATATGTGAATGAAAAAAGACACAAAAAAAAAATCCTCTAACCTGTTACCTGACATCATGAGATGAGGCGGAATTATTAAAAAAAACAATACATATTAGCATTTAAATGAGTAGGGGGAGTACACATGTCGCGTTCCCTATCTCATTATCATCTCCAGCAGGTGTGGAGTGTGTTTCATGGACGGCCATTTCCCCCATCCCTTCAGAGGGTAGGGGGGAGCTGAGCCCCCCTTGCCGCCAAGGGAAAGTCTTAAGCCAAACAAACACGTCGACCGAAAATCATCCGGCTTCAGTGCAGCATCTCTTTGGCTTTACAGGATTTTTTAAAATTTCTTTACTTTTTAAAGAGCAAAATGGTATATTTCACCTATTTTATGACCTAGAAAAAAAGTGACGGGTTGAGTATGCTAAAATGGGAACATTTGGTGTAATTCATGTGTTATAAACCTCTTTTGATTGTGCAATGGCATGTTCCCGGGATGAATAGTAAACTTTCAGGCATACTGCATGATCTCCTGCACTGCTTGCAATGAGAGCTGGGAATCATGCGGGGCTCATTTGCTACTTTAGGCACCTCATTAGCTGTAATAAGGATTAAACCCACTTTGGAGAGCAACAAGGAAGACTTCGGCCCAGTGTTTTCCTTCAGGGAAGAGAAGAGTCCTATTAGAAGAAAAATAATTACCAACCAGCACTTTGTTGAAAATCTGATTAAAACAAAATACAATTTGTCTGGTTAATCTAATCTAATCTTGGGTTTTGCAATTACAGACATCATTCCCCCCTTTTCCGAAATTCCAGACCGTTCCTTGCTGTTTCCGCCATCGATTTTATTGAGAACTTCTTCGATGGAGGATTTTAACCATATAGAAGAGGGAAGTCAACCAACTTGCAGGTCACTTGTCAAAATTGTTCTGATTCCAGAAAAATGAAAGATTTTCTTTATTGTATTTTTTTTGTATTCAACAGTGTTTTTCAAATGGTTTCCTGAGATTCCCCCTCTGAGCATCTTCTGCTTGACCACTTGTCAATTACAAATCTGTTATGCACGGACTTTGTGCCACGTTTGTGGACTGATCGATCAGTGCCGAGTGATCATAAGAATGTAAGTAGAAAATGGTCAATATCTGTGCCACTAAGTCCGAGGGTTGAATTTGGTTTGGTATGGGTTTGGGTACGGCATTGATTTAAGGTTTGGCTAACAGCTGAGGTCAGGGTAAATATTGTGGTGGGAATAACTGCTACTGGAAGAGTTATGGTAACAATTTAGTTTTGGATGAAGGTTTTGAATTATGTAGAGAAGGGTTTCAGACTGAAACCTTCAAACAGGAGACCTGGTCAGACCTCCAGGGATTTGTTCGCTGCGCCATCACTCAGCAGATTTAGGAAGTAGTGCTCATCTTCAGAGACACGACACTGGATGAGGACGGCACAACATCGTCCCCAACAATTGCGTCATGGAGATCATTTTCTGTTTCGTAACAATAAAAATTCCTTTAAAATTTTATTTTCACTGTGAAAAACAGACACAGTCTAACAGCAGATGACGTGATGGATGAAATAGGAAAATATGTCTGCGTGTTTCACAAAAACAAAAATGAAAAAAGAAGGTACTCACTTCACTTCGATAACTTGTTCTCATCTCAAAAACAAACTCAAGATGTTTGAGTAAAACATATTGAAATACTGATGGCAAGGAGCAAGTGAACCAAATAATTTTAATTTTTATTTGGTTCTGTATGTGTCCAATGCAGGCAGCAAAGATGCTAGGTGGCCTTTGCTTGGAAACATTAATCAGTAACAATCATGATTAAAGTTATTGTTTCTGGAGTGTTTTTACATGACATCACGGACAAAGCATGCTTTTCAAAATTGATGCTGATTTCAAACAGAGCCATGTTGTCTCTTAAAATTCAACTTAGTTGGATTCTGATATTTATTTATTCTTTTTTTCTCGCCAAGTGCCAGGGCTGTAACGGACCTACCAGTTCCTAAAGCGCACCGGAACCAAACATGTGTGCTGTGTTATAGATCTGACAGGAGCAACACATGTGCGTATTTCTTCCTCTGCACATTCACCCAAGCTGAGCTGTGAATCTGAGAAGTTTTATGCATCTGGCCCCTTGTTTGTTGACTCAGACAGCGACTCATAAAATGAATCTGTCAGGTGAGGTTCTGGCTCAGTTGCTCACATTGAGGGAGCAGCAAAGAGGAAATCTTGTGCAGAACCAGACCCCTGACATATTTGTGAAAAGGGGGACCTCTACTCTTTCTTCTGCCCGACCAGTCGACCATGCCGGCAAATGTAACTAAGACACACGTCTGCACCTCAATATCTTTATATCTGGAGGTTGGAGCAGCCATGCACTGTGACCTCTGAGCTCTATTTCGCAGTGTAAATTACTGAATCATAACGCACCGTGAGCCGGGGGACACACAAATGCACGCACAAACACACAGCCGGCGAAGGTCAAGAAGGTACCGCATGACCAGGAGTGTCCTCTGTCATCTGTATCTTCTGACTTTATTTGTCAATTGTTTCAGCTTTTATTCTGAAAGCCCAAGTACTGGCAGTCAACATCAAAACAAGACAGATGCTTTTGCAACTCCCACAACAGAATATGAACAGAATCCCCATGGTTTGTACATATTTAAAATGGAATAAATGCATCATTCCAGCTGGTGGCGCAAGTGAACTCTGACAATATTAGCTAACGAATGCAGATGTTCTGTCCGTGGCTGGATTCCCTTACTGACACCTTTTTTTTATAATTCCACTGGGGTAAATACAGCATCCAGCTGAAGCAGGTACTGGGCCATATCCCCAATTCTGATCTTCTCTCTGCCAATCCAATCCAGTGATTTCATGAAGGGGCGTGGTCAGTACAAAGACTGATTATTAGTCTCATAGAATAAAACCGATCAAAAAGCCTTTATTGTGAAAAAGAAAATGCCTGCTGGTGTGTTTCTCTTTGCATGGGATTCATTTACATTTTTGCCTGACAAAGCACTATGTCTCGTGTATTGGCTTCAGTTTATTGTTGGCATTGTTGTCTTATATTGGTGAGGCCAGAATCATTTGCAGGGAAGATCCATTGAGATCCAAGGCTGCAAGATTCAAGTATCAGGACTTCAGGCTTAATCCTGGGTTCTGTAGCAATCACAGCTCATCACTAACCAGTTTAGATCAGCAGATACATCCCTGACTAGCATGTTTTAGATGACTAAGCGTAGCATGTTTGTCGCAAGGGTTTGTTTTTTCAGACAGGTGATCCAATTGTTTTCTACCACGATCTTAGCTGTGGAAGGAGCTATGGCCATCCATCCCCCATGAGCCTGCCCCTCCTTCTCCACATTGGCTGTGTTCACATAGGGAAAAAAAAATAAGAATTTAACTGATCATTTGAGCAGAGAATGATACCCTCCACACCTCCCCACCTCACCCAAAACCTCCCCTCCCCCAGGCTGAATCATCTATCAACTTCCCACTTTTTGCCTGGTTCTATCCGTTCTCTGCTCTAATTAGAGCGCTCATTCTCTGTGCCCTATAACTCTATGCTGCTCCATGGGAGTTCTCCATGTTAAATCATGGATGAGAGCGACTGAAAGACCGGCATGTGTGTCTACAAGCACAAGCGCCTTCAATTTGTGTGTGTCTGAATCTGTTAGCTTGTGTATGTGTGCTGCAACCATAGGTTGTTTTTGTGGTAATGGATCGTTGTCACTTCGCCTATTGCCTGAAGGATTCCTTCATCTGAGCCAAGAACCCATCATTCTACTTGGGAATCTCAAAGGGCACTACGGGGGCCCTTTAGTCATTTAGCTGGGAGTTATGGACCTCTTCCTAGGTTTCAACATGACACACACACACACACAGACTGTGCTAACAGTACAAAACACATCCGTAGTGGACTCAAAACCAACTAACGTGCAAGTCAACCCTGATCACATTCTCTGTCTGAAACTCCCTGAGGACCTTTACTAAGAGAAGCATGTGCATTTTAAAAAAAATGTTTCACCTTTTTTTTTTAGACAAAGTGCCTTTGCACAAGTGGCAGGAGAGGAAAATGGAGAGCAGGCAAACATGAGGTGAAAGCTTCATTAGGACGATCATTAAATATGGATGAACTCATTCCACAGATCAAAATGGAGACAGAGGTGCCTGGGCTGTAAATGTGCTTGGAGGTGTAGGGTCGGGGGGGGGGGTATTTTTACAGCGAATCACCTGAAAAACCCTTTGCCTCTGAAGAATTTCACTCTCGCAAAACCCTGGCCTTGTCTGGTCCCTGAGAACGTTTGTGTCCGTCAATATTCGAGGGCAGCACAGCGGCACCTGCAAACTGTTTGTTCTTAATTTGCTCTCAATTGCTTCATTTGAGGCTGGAAAAAACAGATAGAAAAAAAAACAAACATGAGAGCCACAGTATTAAGTGTTAAGTTCCAAAGTCAGGAATGTTGCACCGATGGAATATGGAGACACACTGGAACGATAATATGCACCAAGAAAAAGCTTGGACATAAAACACCTGATCCCTGAATCTCTTCTAATGCGCTTTTGTTGGACCCTGTTGGCCTGCTGCCGCCATCTTGGTTCTGGGTGGAAATTTGCCAGTGAACAATCCAAGCACAGCTCTATCAGGCGCAGGCAGAATGTACCGAATTGGGCTAACTGAAGCTTGTTTACGAGAAATCATCATTATGTTCCTGATTTTTTTATTTATTGTTTGCACAGGTGAAAAACTAACTGATAGTACAGTTTTAATGTTTACAACAATTTGCATAAAAGCAATCAGAGTTGTGTTTTGTTTTATTGTATTTTTCTTCATTATGATATCAGCACATTGTCGAGTGACAGTTTGCAGCCTGAAAACTGTATTAGAAAGGTAGTTCTTCCTCTGACTGCGGCTTTATTATTCTGCTGCCGTTTTACCAAAGAGTTATCGTGTGCTTTTGGTCAATGTCACTTTTTGAGGCCATTGTTCAGACAAAGCTGGTCAGACCCGGGTCCTCGTAAACATGTATAAATCGGTCTATGGTGTTTTAATCCTACCAGGTCTTTCATTGTTTCTGGATCTGGAAGGACAAGCCGTTACACCAGATGACACACACACACACACAGCTCTCTCTGTCGTTCAAGCTGTCTGGCCCTGTCGGCCACGGTCACCCCTGTATGACAAAAACTAAAAACACATTGTTCTGTCCACCTCATCCCTTTGCTCCATCCACTTGCTGAAATTCAATACGACTCAGTTGCCTTGAATATTAACAGTGTGAGGAGTGATTTCGCGGGAGAGCAAACACTCTGTGTTTGATGGAGTGTCTTTTCCTCCTGTGATTCAGAAGGGGCGGGACGGTAATGTGCACAAAAATGTCTTTCTGTGGAGTCAGAGGAGAAAAACAAGCCTCCCTGTTTTGAATATGTTGTGCTATAAAGAACCAACCAAACAGCAAAACAAGCCAGTGCAGAGCGTAACACTGTAAGAAAAACAATCTGACAAAAATCTGACAGATTTAAATAATGGTATTAATAATTACAATAATGTGAAAAACAATTTGAACGTATCGTGAACAAAGATGAGTAGATTGGTGGTGAATTATGACAAAAAAGAACAGACTAGATTCTTGTTGAAAATAATGTTAATGGTAAAATCTGTCTCAAACTTAATCTGAAAAATCAGCTAGACATATTTATAAGATAATCGAATGAACAACAGCCTGCAGCTTAATTTCTTCTCTTTAGATCATTAAATGATAGAACCAAGGCTGGGTGACCGCAAATTCTTTATTGATAAAAATGGTTTGTAACAAATATGGAAATATACGTTTTGTGGGTGAGAATGGAATAACTAGGGGACAGATCTCAGCATCTCAAATCAGGATTGTGAGTGAAATTGTGCGAGAGGGCGCAGTGAAACAGGTTCTACTGACACCTGATTGGCTGAGGCAAAAAAAATAAATAAAAGAAAACAATAAGCTCTACCTTGATAAGACTTTATTCAAAATAGTTTTGTCAGTATCATTTCATTTGAAATGAATACTTTAAAAGTAAACCAAAATGCTTGGATTGAAGCTTACAAGACAAGACCTCCCTGATAGTATTTGTTTTATTGGTGTATATTTACCCCCCTCAGTCCCTTATATTTGTGGATAACTTATTTTGTCTCATCTTCCCTCTGCCCATCAGCTCTTTTTAAATTTTGCCTGTGATGACCCCTCTCTATCTCCTCCGAAATGTAATTTGCTCCTCTCCTCTCCTTTTTTTTTTTTTTTTTTTTACTCCCATCTTCTCCTCACTGACTGTCTGTTTGCCTTTATTGGGTTTGAAATGATCTGGCTCTCCAATCCCTGCATCCTGCCACCAATTCCTCTAGTTTTTTTGGGGGGGGGTTGTGTTTTTTTCCCCACATCCATTTTTCTTAAATTGGGAATTATGGACTTTGGCGTTTTTTTGGTTATTATCTGGCTCACTCCTCATCCTCAAACCAGTCTTTCCTATAATGTTCTCTCTCTGCTCTCATGTATCAGCCTAACATTAAGACTTGTTCACAATCCATGTCATGTTACCTACAACGGACACCACAGGCTTCACCTGGAACACGTGAAAAGTGGGATGAACGCGCAAGGAAGGGGGAAGCTTGAGACGGAGGGCAGTGGGGCTTAAAATGGAGTCAATTTCATAAGGGCCAATGAATCTCAGAGCCAACTTCCTGTGCATATCCTTCAGGGGAATGTCCTTGGCAGAGAGCCAAACCTGCTGACCAGGCGAGTACTGGGGAGCTGGACGGCAATGACAATCACCCAGACAACAGTTGCATTCAGGTGTCCAGAGGAGAGCCTCCCTGGTACCTGTTGGGCTCTCTGCAGATGATGCTGAACAGAGGGTACCTCAAGATCTAGCTCCTCCTCTGGGAACAATGGTGGCTGGTATCCCAGGGAGGCCGCAAAGGAGGAGCAACCTGTGGCCAAAGAGGTCAGGGAATTGTGGTCATATTCAATCCAAGAGGAAGGATCACTAGCCACTACACAGTGAAGAGCGGCCTCCAGCTCAGTCTGGCCATTGGACTTGGGATAATAACCAGAGCTCAAGGAAACTTGAGCCCCAAGGGTGGTACAGAACAACTTCCAAACCTGCGATATGAACTGAGGCCCCCACACAGAGACAATGCCGTGGAGCCAGAAGACATGATCAACAAGAAGATCAGCCGTTTCAGCAGAGGGTGGTAATTGCCCTAGGGGAATGAAAGGAACAGCCTTAGAAAAACTATCAATTACAGTGAGCATGGCAGTATTACCCCGGGAGGGGGTTAAGCCAGTAACAAAATCCAGAGAAATATGGGACCAGGGATCTCAAGTGGCTGCAGATGACCAGACGGAGGGTGATTAGTGCCCTTGCTTCTAGCACAGACCTGACAGACAGAGACGTACTCCCGGGTATCAGACTCCAACGAAGGCCACCAGAGCTAGCACTGAAGCAATACGATGGTCCGATGAATGTCAGGGTGACAAGCGAACCTTGAGGAATGGGTCCACTGGAAAATTGCAGATTGAGCAGGTGACGGGACATAGCCGCAGTCTGGTGCGCCATTCCCAGTGACTGGATCCATGTCAGCCCCTGAGAGATCTGACACTGTTACAGTTTGATGTTACAGGAACTTGGACGATAAGAAACACAGAAGGCAAAACAACCAAAAAAACAGGGACCAGCAGGCTGGACGGGAGTTCAATCTCTTAGCAGTTTGTAGTCAGGAGAGGTTTTTATGGTCAGTCCACACCAGAAAGGGTTGTTTGGCTCCCTCTAACCAATGTCATCATTACCCCAAAGCTCGTTTGATAGCCAGGCGCTCACGATCCACCAACATCATTATTCTGCTCAGCGGGAGTCAACCGTCTGGAGAAGAAAGCACAGGGATGCATTTTATCCTCATTCTCAGACCTCTGGGATAATACAGCCCCGACACCAAAATTTGAGGTGTCCACCTCCAAAATAAACCACTGTTCAGGGTCTGTTTTATTCAGGAAAGGCGCTGATGTAAACTAAGCCCGATCTGCCTCTGGAGTCCAGGAAAACACGGTCCTAGCTGAGGTTTACTTGGTGCGAGCTGCTGCAACCATATTGTAATTGATGAATCTACGATAGAAGTTGCAAAACCAAGGAATCTTTGGAGCTGTTTTGGAGCTATCAGTAAGATGGAGGCCATTCCACGACTGCTTTGATCTTGACCGGATGAAACTCACATTTCTCAGCCTTGACACAGAGGCAGTTCTCCAGCAGTCGCTGCACAGCCATTCGAACATGCTGATGGTGATCTGAGAGGGATTTAAAAAAAATGAGAATGTCATCCAGAATGAATGATCTTGATGAAAACAAACTGTTTGAGGTAGTCATGGAGGACCTCATTGATAAGTGCTTGGAAAACAGCAGAGGCATTAGTGAGACCAAAAGGCATTACCCGGTATTCAAAATGACCAAGTGGAGTGTTAAAAGCCGTCTTCCACTCATCACCCTCTCGTATCCTGACCAGATGGTAGGCATTTCGAAGATCCAACCTTATAAAAATGGTGGACCCCTGAATGGGTTCGAAAGCAGAGGAGATGAGTGGAAAGGGATATTTGTTCTTGATAATGATTTGATTTAATCCCCAGTAGTTGATACAGGGGTGAAGGGTCTTGTCTGTCTTCTGAACAAAGAAAATTACAGCTCTCACAGGAGTGGAGGAGGGTCTGATTAGTCCAACTGCAATAGAATCACGGATGTAGATCTCCATGGCCTCAGGCTTGGGCCGAGACAGGTTGTAAAGCCTACTTCCAAATAAATGGGCTCCAGGAAGGAGGTCTATAGCACAGTTGTAGGGCCTGTGTGGCAGCAAGGACAGAGCTTTATCCTTACTGACGACTGTGCACAAGTTGTGGTATTCGGTGTAACAGAAGTCAATGGCTGGTTCCAGAGCCCTGGGATCTGGTTAGAAAATTGCAGGGCATGGGGGTTGTGTAGGGTCAACCACGGAAACCCTAACAAGCAGGACATGAGCAACAGGAGGAACTCAATAGTCTCCCAATGGCTACCTGAAGCTATTAAAGTGACCGGGTTGGTTTTGTGAGTGATGGCAGTTATAACCCTTTCATCCAGAGCAGAAACATAAAGTGGGGTGAAAAACGGCACAAGGTGCAGGTTGAGATGGGCCACACTGGGATCGATAAGATTCTGTTCAGCCCCTGCATCCTCAAGCGCCCAGACGCCATGAGCTGCGCCATCACATAAAATAGTTAACACCAGGACGATTGTGCTGGAGAGTTCTGCCCACCAGTACTCCTGCCTCTACTGGCGGGTGCTGTCTTTTAAACAGAAGGCAACAGGAAATGTGTGAATTTGACTGGATCTGGAAGTTGGTGTTCGTTGGTGTCTCACTTTCCTCATCGACTGAGACGCTCTGACGCTCTTCTCCCTCTGGCACTCAGCCAGCCTGCCATCGATCAGAATGAACATGGCGACCAATCTCAAAGGTATCCGCCTCCTCTATGGTGGCTAGCCGCTCCTTTAGAGCATTGAGCAGCACACCTTTAAGCAAGTCAGAGGGCCATCCAGTCTGCAAGGATACGCAAGTCTGATAAAATCAGCAACAGACTGATTTCCATGTTATAAGTTAAGCAGCCTCTTGACCGTATCCACCCCCTTCAGTGGCTGATCAAAGGTTCTACGGAACTCATCCAAAAAGGTGAAGTACAAGGTTGAGTCAATGGACGGAGATTGAAAGTAGGCCAATTCCCAAGCAAACTGCCACTTAAAAGAGCTACAACGTAGGACATCTTAGAGACAACAGAAGCGATTGACTGTGGTGAATGTGAAATTGCCAGAGAACACTGAAGAAGAAACCCATCATACTTTCTCACTTCACCAGAGAACTGATCAGGAGATGAAAAGACTAGATCTCGGAAGACAGATTCCAGACCATACACCTGACTTTGTGGGGTTGGGACAGATGAGGGTCTCGGGGTCACAGGACAGATGGATGTCTTGAATTAGTAGCTCCCCTTGCTTGGACAGGGCTGTTTTGTCTTAGTCTGCTGGGTTCATTTTAGGCCAGACTGTGCTGTCACGGATGAGCCAGCCAGAATTAAGGTGAACCCAGAAGCAGAAGAGATCCAGGAGAGTCAAAGGCAGGGTGAGACATAGTGTTCTGGAACAGGGATCTTTTGAGGAGGCGCGAGACCTGGAATCCAGGGGCGCGAAAGCACTTAAACATTGCAAGCAATCTGACAAAGACTGGAGCTCCTGCAGGTCCTTTAGTAGTTGGAGTGATTAGAGCAGATAGGTTGCAGGTGTGAAGTGGAAGCACTCCAGTATCCGGTCTGAACTTCCTGGAAGCCTGCTCTGCCCCAACTAAAAAACCTCAGAACTTTAGCCAGCATTCATGACAGACAGTCACATTTGCCTGGTAATAAAACGAGTTTCCAAATTAATTGTAGATGACCAAAGGATGAAATGACTTTGGTGATACACGTATGCACCTTAAAATGGACTCTCAGGTTGCTATGATGAGCGCATCCAGAATTCCATCAAATGACCACTTTCAGGAAACCAGAGAATAAAAAAATCCCAACTGACAGAAACACCTAGATTTCAGCAAATATCACATCAAAAGTACACCTGAGAGACAAAACTGGTTTATAAACACTGACATTCACTTCACCAGGAAACACACACACTGATATTTTGCTAATGCTGCCAGCATTCAAACAACACAGCAAGTAGTTCGCTGCAAACCCAATAGTTTTTATGTGTCTGTACCCAGGAGAATATTGGGTTTCCATAGTAGTTGTGAGAATGTGGATGCAGATGTTCCAAATTCTCTGTATCGCACAGTCACTCTGTCATCATGTTGCTCAACGATAACATGTCCTTTTTGCAGGTTCTATAAATGTTGCACCGTCTTGTGTCTTTAAGTCTTTGATTCTCCCTTTATCCTCCTCCTCGCTGACCTCTCCATCACTCAGCTCCCACCTCAGCCAGCTGGCTCGTCGGTACTAATGAAAATCCTTTACACTTTATTAACCACGACTAATGAAGCACCCCACCACTCACCCTTGCGTGTGTGAGTGTGTGTGTGTGTGTGTGTGTGTGTTGTGTGTGTGTCCTTTCTAAAATTGCCTAAAATCTCCAGCGAATGTGCGATTTTCGCTGTGTGTGGCTGGCTGTGTGTTGGGTCATGGGTTTACACTATTAGAATGTCTCAGTCAACAGATTGTCCCACTTATACTGGACACTGTTAAATATATTCACCTCGATGTACATTTGTTTCAGGAGGCACCAAAATGGAAATCTTTCTGCCCTCTGATGTTCAGACTGGCTACAGCAGCAGTTGAGGGAGAAAACAGTAAGAGAGGGAGTTGCTGAGACAAAGATATGTTTCTCCCGCTATGCAGCAGCAAAGCATTTTTCTGTTTGATGATGCATAGTGATTTTTGACGTGGTTCATTTAAAAATAAAACTATACCTATGACATGATCGCTAACTGGGTGGTGAAACAGGCACAAAAGCAGTTGGTTAAAAAAAAGAGGGTGGGTTACTCACAGACTCAGTTGTCTCACTCACACACACGTACATACAAAATAATATGAGAGAGTGGGAGCACTAGTAAAAACTGTTGAAGTGCATCATCATTCATTGGAAAAAACTTTACATTTCCATCATGACCCGGGAGGTGGGAGCGAGGCTCCCGATGAGTTGGGGTTGGTGGGGAAGTGGGGAAGTTGGGGGATTATCTGCAACAGAGAGCTCATATTTTATACATATGAGTGTACATGCATTATTTATACTGCTTTTACCCAGCGCACAGTTTCAGAAGTTTGGCAAAGCCAGTCCCAGCAGACATTTATTTTAATACGCAAATATAGTGACCATTGTGCAAGTAGCCCCACCCAATTCTGTCCATCACCAAGCTGGGTGATCCAGGACGTTTAAAACCAGCCCATTTGAGCAGGAGGTGAGGGGTGCGCCAGCTCAGGGATGGAGCACATTGGACACATGGCAAAATAATAGCACACACCTGCCTCCCAAATAAAACCATTTAATTTTGGATAACCCAGGTGGCTATCTTCTTCATTGGATTCAATATTGAAATTAAATTTGAATTAACATAAGTCATTTACTCATTTATTTATTTTTTGTTACGAATAGGGAAATCAAAGCCATTTCATCACATAAGAGGAACATTGCACTGTTTATTCTTGCAAGTCATTCAGCAAACTTCATGAATCCCACAAGCCAAGGAGCAGGTCTCTTGGTCTCTTGGAGATGGTCTCTTGCATCTCGTCTGTCTCCAGGAAACATCGGAATCCATCAGACTTCGCCAAAAAGTACCAGAGAGTAAATCTATAAATAGATAGTAAATACAGCACGGATAACTCTGCCATTTTGTCCGGAGTCCTATTGTCCTATTTTGTCCTATCGCTGTTCCAGCAGTTGTGAACATAAGAGCTGCCTCCGAATACAGTATCTAATCAGCGTGCGATTTTCTTCTACCTGTTTTAGAATTTTCTTTTTTTTATCTCTCTGATGGGTCGATACACTGACACTAAGATCTGGGACAAAAACGCTCAAACCTTGAAACTGATTTGAACTGACTGATGAGTGGAAACAGAATGAGCACGAGATTTTTGTGTGAAGACAGGTGTACTGAAAGAAAATGTATCAAGTCGATGAAAAGCGAGTAAGGGGCTTTGTCAAGGAACAATCTAATAAACAAAGCTCTGTATTAAAGTACAGTCTGCATGGAACCATTATTTCTGGTGTTTCTGAATTAGCAAATTTCCAGCCCTCAAACAGCATATTTTGTTCAAAATTGCACAAAAAAACAACAACTAAGTAATGGAAGGCAATTACAAAGAGCATTGAGTATTGCGGCACATAAACTGAGCTTAATGTAGAGTAAACACCAGGAAGGAAAACTGCACATTGATAAGAACACTGCTAAGACAAGTAAGACTAAGGCTAAGTAAGACAGAGACATCTGTCTTACTAAAGCCCAGGATTAAGGATTTGGAGGCCATGCAGAAAACAACAGCAACATGACACCATTGTAATAGAGATGCAATGACAGTGTGTGTTTCAGTTCAGTTTAATGAGCCACATCAATTCGCTGTCAGAGGTCTGTCATCCCCATAAACACATGCACACACACACGCGGAACTTGACTGTCTCTGAACCATCAGTAAGCCCTGGATCTTGGAGGGGGCCGACCTCTCTAGCCTACTGCCTGTCTGAAAAATATTACAGCGGAGGGGGCGCAGGAGACCCAGAACGTAAAAGTGAAATTGAACAGCACCAATCATCTTTACATTTATTCAGGGGGCTTCTCGATGTTCTTGTTGCTGGAGGGTGAAGACGATGACAAAGACCCAGTTCTGATGAAGGTCATATTGCCTTTTGTGCTCAAACCCTTTGCCAAGAACATTAACTTTCACCCAGGATCCATGTCCAGCCCGTGACTGCATTTCTGATTTATGCTCCGAGCTATTCTGAAAAATAGCAGAGCTGGAATCCTTCAAGTAAATTTTAAGAAGTTCTCAATGTAATTTTTTTTTTTTTTTTTTCTGGTGATTGTAGAATCCAGAAATAGAAGTAGTCACAGCATCTGCAATCTTTCATATGTGTAAGTTTTTGTTTTATTTTCCCTTCAAGAAGCAATTTTATGCATTTTGAAATCAACATTTTTTCATCACATAATGGCCCAGGATGAAAGAAACCAAGGAATATAACCACCTCGACCAAGACTTTAACAATATGCTGGAATCCACACCAATGGGAATAGCTGTGTAGAAAGTCAATACTTTCACAACAATAACATATAATCTGCCAAGAGAACACTACGGAGTGGAGGAACAGGAGGAAAATCAAAACTCCACATCAGCCACGCATGCAGAAGAGAAATCCATCGCCTGAGGGGGGAAATAAAGACCTTAAAGAAATGGTTGGAAGGAGCCCCTGTCAAGGTAAAGGAAGACCTGACTGGTTAACCCAGGGAACTTCTTCGAAGACTCTGAAGAGCAGAAGGAAAAGGAGAAAAGAGAGGGAGAACAAACAAGCTCAGTTCACCAAAACCCTTTCAAGCTCACCAGGAAATTGCTGGATGAAACTAAGTCCGTAACCCTGGCCAGTTCCAAGGAGGATGTGGAGGAATTTGGGGGGGGAGACCCATAATGACATCTTCATTAATCAGGCCCTGGATGCTAACCCAAACATCGATAGCATGGAAAAGTGCTCAACATCAGTGGCCCTTCCTGGACGGGAGTCGTGGAGGTTGTGAAGAAGGCCAGAACAGGCTCTGCACCAAGGCCCAGCGGTAAACCCCACAAGTCAAAGTCAACTTTATTGTCAATACTCTCATATGTTTCACACTTACAGAAGATGTTTCTCTAAGGCCTACGGTGCAGTAGTACAAAAATTATAAATAGTATCACAGACAACAGATTACGACGAGGTAGCAAGGCTATGACGAAGTCAAAAATAATTAGGTGCAAGTGATTTTTAAACAGACCACTTAAACAAAGTACAGTTGCAGAGATCAACTTCTTTATTTTGCTACCCTCTTCTTCTTTTTTGGTGTATTCCCTGACTCAGTGTGTGTGTAAGAGTGAGTCCAATAAACAGTTCTTTAGATACTTCCTATGCTTGACAAGGTCCAATGTGTGTTTGTGTGTGTGTGGGGAGATGTCAGAGGGGCTCAAAGCCCCTGGTTGTGTGCTGGGGGGAGGGGGGGCTG
>CAAKHD010005016.1:2500-12500 GCA_901007705.1 Fistularia tabacaria | reverse complement strand
ACTCCTACGTGTGCTTGCTATGTAGAAAGGCTTTTGAGTCACCTGAGTGTATATGGAATATGAATAGCCCTACAACTCAAACTTTGCAAAATTTCATCACTCACTTGTGGGGTTTTCAGTTTGCAAGTTGGCGATTCCAGAATGCATGAGCGCCTGCACCACATCCGCCAGGGGAGAAGTTCCATCTCCAATTATGCCTTGTACTTCTGCACACTTGCAGCAGAGTGGTTGGAATGAACCTGTGTTAATTACCCCCTTACTTCAGGGCCTTGAACCTTCTCTTCAACTACAACTGTCTGCCTATGATACTGTTGGGCTTCAGTGTTTCATTCAGCTAGCTTTCTCAGTTGCTCATCACAGAGAGGGCTGCCTTAATGAATTATCCACACCACTGCCCTACAGATTCAGCCAAAGCAGTGTTGCCCCACAGCTAGGGAAGAATTCCCACAAATTTGCACAGTGCAACTCAACCCGTCAGAGTACCGAAGGAGGTTAATTCAAAGACTGCCTTCACGGTGGGGCTGAGGGGCACGTTACTGCTGCATGTCCTGTACAACCACCTTGACCTCTGGTGCGTGCTACTTGCATGCAACAAACACTTTCCTCTGCTGACAACAGCCACGCTTTCTGCTCACCAAACATCCATTTCAGTCAATGCCCTCTTAAAATCAGGATCCACCAGCAACTTTGTCTTGGGGACACTCTTCCGTCACCTCTGCCTCCAAAAGGTCCGCTGCCATGCCCTGTACAACCTCCAATCCACAGTAGGCAAACTGCTCAGCAGCGGACAGGTGCAATATGAAATTGCTCCTGTCAATTTGCATGTTTGAGTCATTCACACAGAAAAAAATCTCCCTTCTAGTGTTAAAATAATCAACTCTTTATCACCAATGGTCATCCCTGGCTCATTAATCACACCCCAATTCTTTCCTGGTTCTCCGGAGATTTCCTGAAGTGGAGAAACAGCTGCTTTCCAGGCTGCTTCCCTGACCTCCTTCTACATACAACCTCATCCATGACTGTTGCACTCCATGCTACTTGCATGGAAAGTCCTAAGAGCAATAGGAGCATGGAAATACCATCAGACCACTTCCACAAAATCAAAGTCTTCTGCTCCCATTGTGTGTCACAACTGCCTCCTCACCAACCTTTGGACTGTGCTGTGGATCTGCTGCCTGATATGCGGGTTACCAATGGTACGGTCTACCCACTCACTTTACCTGAGCAGAAAGCTACGGAGGAATATATTGATGAGGCATTAAAACAGGGCTACATAAGACCATCTATTACTCCTTTTGCATGGAGTTTATTTTTTGTGGTGAAGAAAGATGGAGGCTTACGGCTCTGTATAGATCAGAGGCCTCAATAAGATGAGTAAAATTTCACTTATCACTTCCTATTGTCCCCTCTTCACTGGAGCTACTTCGAGGAGCCTCTCTATTCGGAGAACTTGATCTCTGAAGTGCCTTTAATCTCATCCGAATACAGGAAGGGGATGAATGGAAGACGGCCTTTATCACCCCAACTGGCAATTATGAGTACTGCATCATACCAAATGGATTGGTCAATGCCTCCTCTGTCTTCCAGATATTTATGAACAAGATCTTTAGGAAGTGGCATCCCCGTTTTGTAATTATTTAAATAGTTGAAATCTCTGTGTATTCTCAGAATCTGGCCCTACACAGCCAGCACGCTTTCCTCATTCTGTTAAGCTCTGTGATTACCAATTGTTCCTCAAAGCAAAAAAGTGCTCTTTTCACAAGAGTTCCACCCAGTTTCTTGGATACAACATCAACCGAGGGGAAATCAGCATGGATGAGGGACAGGTGAAAAATGTGTGTTTGTGGCTCACTCCATTCACTATCACGTAGCTCCAATGATTTCTTGGTCTCTCAAATTTTTACTGACATTTCATTTCAAATTATAGCACCGTTAAAGCCCCATTAGCCTCCCTCCTAAGATCAAAATCAAAATCTTCAGCTTGGAATCCTGATGCAGACAAAGCCCTCCAAGTGTTACAAGAAGTCTTCCACTAAACCAGCAGTCCCGATCAAGCCAGACCGAACACTCCCCTTTATCATGATGTAGAAACATCAACCACGGGAGTGGGCACTGTCCTTTGCCAGTGGGTGGGTAAGTCCCATCGCTTTTATCCTTGTCTTTTTTTCTGAAAAAAAAATCCCCAGTGGAATAGATACAAATGATGTGGGAAATCAGGAATTTTTGGCAGTTAAACTAGGACTGGAAGAGTGGGGCTGCTGTCTAGAAGGGAACAAGCATCCTTTTGAGGTACATATGTGGGATCATAAAAATCTGCAGAAAGGCAAACAGGCTCAATTCCAGAGCAGATTTAATGTTTCCATTTCATATTGTCCCAGATCAAGGAACATCCAAGCATATGCCCTCTCCAGACTCCATGCTCCCAAAGAGATGCCCAACCACTACTCTACCTACTCATGTTGTGATGAGCCCCATCCAATGGGCCCTGGATGAACAAATTGCCACAAGAATGACTCTGCTCCACCAAACACCTCAGCGAGTGAGCTTATGTACCCTCTGCTCTTCAAAATCAGGTGATCACCACAGGCCACACTTCCTTAATAGCTGGCCATCAAGGGGTCATCCATACCCGTCCTAATCCAGAGAGATTGCAACTGGTGGCCAGGTATGGCTCATGAAGTGAAAAGGTTGGTTGCCAGTGGTGGCAGGTCTAAAACTGACATTTGCTTGCCAGAAAACTTCTTCCTCTGCCCATCCCTCATCACCCATGTTGACAAAGGGATCAATTTCATCACACTTCTCCCAGCATCCGATAACCACACTTGTATCCTGATTGTGGGAGATTGATTCTCTGGGACGATGGTTTCCATCTCCTGCAGAGGGTGGTTTGCCGCCATGATATCCATGCCTTTGCCCGACATTCGTCAACCTCGGAGTTCTTGGTCAGGCAGAAGGTGTGGCACTCTACACGGGACATCAGGATGAAGCTCCCATGCAAAAAGCTCAGTCCCAGATCTATTGGCCCTTTCAACATTGTACAGTTGATATACCCACTTACATAGAAACGAGAATTACCACCTCTGCTAAATTCCTGAAACCCCATCGCACACCTTTTTCTCCACCAGTGGCTGGTGTGACTATTGACTGCCACTGCCATCCAACTCATCCCAAGACCATTGTATGGGGTAGACAAAGGGATCTGGGTCCTCCACCCTCAAGAGTGCCTCCTGCAGTGGGGCATTATGTCACATCTGCACCAGGTTCTTGTCTGATCACGCGACCTCTGAACTCTCCTTCCACTCACACTCACTGCTCCAATTCCCCCTGATTACTGTCACCTGTGCCCCTTGGAATCCTATATACACCCCTTTTCCTCCCATTCCCTGTCTGACCTTGTCTCACACCCATAAAGATTCAGACTCTGCAGCATGATTCCCCAGTGTTTCCTAATTTTGGCCCCTGGGTTCTTACTTCTGCTCAGTGGTTCATTTGAGTTTTAACTTTCTGGGCTTTGATCTCCTGCATGTTTTGGACAGCAGAATGTGAGCTGTGAAGTGTTTCTGGATGCACCAATGATGACCGTGGATAAAGGTAAGTCAGATAAGCGAGGGTGATGACATGGAGTGTGGCTCTGAGTCAGACACTGATGTGCCTTGTGGAAGCAATAAGGAAATGAATTACTTTCAATCATACCTTCCATAAGAAAATTTTGAAAAGTTATGGATTATCGAAGTGACACTGAAATTCATCAAATAAAGCTGGTAAATCCTTCTACTTTTCCTTTCGGCTCTTCCCTTTCAGGGGTCGCCACAGCGAATTAACCTTCTCCATCTAACCCTACTCTGTGTCCTAAGCTGGTAAATCCTCTGGCATCCTCCTCCCCCTTTGGAAAAAAACAAAAGGGTGAAAGAAACAAGTAGCTCTTTGAGGAAGTCTATAACAGGCAAAACTGCAAGGACTAGAAATAATAAAAAAAGGTAATTCATCACCAGGGATCTTACAGAAGTAGGGGTTCATGCGTTCCGTTTCTACAAGGACCTTTCTGGGGCAGTAGACTGACTGTGGAAGCCACAAAGGTGGAACGGTGGAACCACCCTTGACTCCAGGAAGAGGGAGCTACTCTTGATGAGGAACTTACAGTTGAGGAACTCCCAACCGCCGTCAAACAAATGGTTTCAGGCCGAATCCCAGGAATTTGTGGACTCCCCTGAGGACTTTTTTTTGAGCAGTAGGAAACGTTGTGTCCCATTAACAATGGTGAGTTGGTGTCCTGCATGCCACTGGCATTGAGAAGATTAGTATTTTACATTTTCCTTGAATGTTTTAAAAATCCCCTTCGTCAAACACTAGGATTAAACAAGAAACAAAGTGTTTCTGGTGCAAATCAGCTTCGCTGTGGCTATCTGAAGAGCAAAGAGGAGAATGAGTGTCCTTTTGGGTTATTTTCATGTACCTCGATTTTTAAGTTGCTCTGACTGTCTTCTTTAGTTACCAGTGACTGTTTGGGCAGGGAGGTGCATCAGGGCACCAGCCTGGCAGTGCCAGCTAACTGGTGACACAACATCCAGCAAGTCGCCACATCCATCTCTCTGACAGGGAGAGTGGATAGTGCTGCAAGACACCATGGTGACTGCCGGCAGGTAGGACACGAAAATCTGACATCCGTCAAGAATGATCAAAGCTGTGGTAGCTTTCTTAAACTGAAGCCCTTGTCCACCAGCTGATTGCTAACCATGTGGTCCTCAAGCCCTTCAAATAAAGCTTCTGATGACTAAAGACCAGGCACCTGCACAATCACGGAGAGCTGAGTCACCTGGCCAGTCAACACAGCAGTCCATAAGTCTACGGTGAACAACAAAACTGAGTCCCTTACAACAGATGCGCGCTCTCTGTTGGCATAGCAACGCAGTTGGCAGGAGCGACTTTGGCTGACTCTTGCCTCTTTGTCTTCATTTTGAAGCTGATTTTGACTTTGATCTCCTGTGTTATCTTCCTCGCTCAAGTGTCTCAAGTACAAATTGGAAGGGTTGCACAGATGACAGGATTTTCTACCGCAGGGTAATATTAATGGGACCAAGCCCAGTGCACCCATGTGTGTAACTGTGTTACGTCACTACCCAGACAGCATAAACAATCACAGCTTACACGTGAATTTTGTTTTGTTTTTTGTAGCTGGTACAAATGTTGATCAATTAGACCATTAGCGTCTTGGTAACCGGGGATCTCTATAAGAAGGTCAAGATCTCTGACTACTTTAGCAAAACTAAATAATTAATTTCTTTGCAATCTGAGTAAAATGGCAAATCCCTGCCCACTGGATGAGAGGAAACGTTAGACTGACTGTGCTGTTCGAATAATGACAGCAGATTATTTTTATTGTCTAGTTAATGTATACACACCAGCCAGCAGCGCTTAGATAGTAAACATGTTCTCTACTCTAAAGAATTAACTATCCAACTACCAGCATGAAAATATTAGCGGGGTGGACCTAAATCACACCCAGGGAGCCTGTCTGTGTAGTGACAAATTGGTTGGATTGATGACCCTTGATAGAATAGATTTCGAGCCCCATTCAGCATCATATCAGTCCTCAATGGTCATATCATCTCATGACTTGCTGGATACTTCTAGGATTAAAAAAAAAAAAAAAAAAGTGAACCAAACCGTACACGTGGGTCAGGACCTGCGGAAGTCAAGTGTGAGCAGCTAGACTTGACAGGAACTAAACTTTGAAGAGCTCACCACTGCCATCAATCAAATGCCTTCAGTCCAAACACCCGGACTCGATGGGCTACCCGTGGACATTTTCAAACATTTTGGGAGCATCAATGGGCAGGACCTCCAAGCATTGTTAATGGAGTGTAGTCGGACTGATCTTTTCCAAGCGTATGTCAGCTCATGTTGAAGCCTGTTTCCAAAGACAGACAACTTAGCCTCGTTAAAATACTGGAGGCCTGTGACCTGACTGTGCACAGACAACAAAATCCTGTCAAGGGTGCTATCAAACAGACTGAAGGGCTTTTTCGGAAACAACATACATACAGATCAAAGCGATTTTGTGACAGACAGGACTATAATGGAAAGTATATTTCTCTCAAAGGACGTTTTCTACATGTGACAGCTTCAATGTGAAAGTGGTTGTACTCACCGTAGATCAAGAAAAATCCTTTGATAGGTTGGACTACTATCTGTTTTCTACACTCACAGCGTTTGGGTTTGGCGATGAATTTATATTTTGATTGTGTTGACTTTATCATAATGACTGATTCCTCGGATTGCATTATGAGGAATTAGGCAAGGCTTTGAGTCAGCTCCCTGGGTTAAGTGGCGACAAGCGACCCTTAAGTTTGTGTGCTTATGCTGCTCATATCAATATTTTCATATTCAACCAGGATGATGTCCAGCACCTTATGAACGCTCTCTCTTTAGGAGAGGGCAAGGTCAGCAAAGATTAACATGGGCAAAGGGCAAAGCTCTGTTAGTGGTTCAATGGAGCTGCCAGACATTGCCCACTCTACCTGCTGGCCTCAGTTGGGAGAATGATGGCATTAAGGTGTTAGGAGTGCATCAAGGGACTGAGGCCTGTACGTGAAGAAGCAGGGAGGGAATGAAAGACAAGGTAAGTGCACGGTTGTCAGTCGAGGTGGTGACTGCTTCAGTTATCATACAGAGGAAGAGTACCGGTCATTAGCAATCTGATTGCCTCAGCACTTCGGCACAAGTTTTTGCAATTACACTGCACACAGGCTTGCTAGTGGGCATCCAGAAGTTATTCTAGGACTTCATCCGGTTCCGGAAAACGCAGGATCCGAGCGGCAGTGCTTTATTTTCCAGCTACATTGGGAGGTCAAGGCCTCACCCATTTTTTGTAAAATGTAAGCTTTCAGACAGCACAAAGCAAAAAGAATCCTGTAGGAATGCGGACCAAGCTGGCTAGCCACAGTGAAGCTACTTTTGAGAAAAGGTTGGCGCTTTAGGGATAGACAACCATCTATTTTTGATTCAGCCAGGGATTCTCAATCACACTGATCTTACATCCCTCGATTGTTCAGTCCTCCAAGCCTGACAGAGCCACGCCATGCCCTGCTACTGACCTCAAGACCCCAAGCTTAACTTGTGTCATGGTTCTCAATCCTTGTCACAAATGGTACCTCCCTGAAGGAGAGCTGGAGAGCCCGTAAAAGGCACCACTCAAGAACTAGACAAGTGACCTCCAGAGAAGTATTGTACAAGGCACTATAGACACGAACAGATACAGGACATAGTTTGAGTCCGGGGTGGCAGACTGTTTTGCTCACACTCTGAAATCTTGTTGCATCTGTTCATTGAATGCCCAAGGTTGATACAATTGTTAACTAGGGCCTGCAACCAAGGGAGTGAGAACCCTGTGACAGTTTTAAAGCATTGTTTAAGACTTGCCTAAAAGTGGAATGCGATTTCTCCTTATTAACTGACAACCTGGGGGATTTTATTTCCACTTCGGAAGTAGCTGTGTTCTGTTAACACTTTCTGTTCTGCCTTTGCCATTGAGTCCAACTGATAAAAATGATCTTTTGAATGTTTCTGGTTTAATCAATGCGCTTGAAGAAAGGGATTTTTAAAACTCAAACTCTTTCTTTCTGCTCTCAAAGACTAAACCAAAAAGCGCATTTTTGTTTCGTTATTTTAATTTTTTTTTTTCTTTTCCTTCTCACAACTCAATCACTGGATGTCTCATTTCAATTTTACCGGACTTCAATGAACACAATTACTCCAGAGCCAAAGTTGTCACAGGCGGTAATGGCTGAAGCCACATGCAAACATAGAATACTAATGAATTTGTACACCGGGATGACCGTGAATGGGAACATGATAGTTGGAGGTTAAACCATTTTTTTTTTAACTGTTTTTTAAACACCCTCAATGAGCAACTACATTGGTCAGTGAAAGTGTAAGGCAACAGCTGCAATAATAGCTCATGCATAGATTGCTATTTTTAACAAATCACTTTTGTTCATATTTTTCTTCAGACAAGCATTATCAGTGTTTTTCAAAGTAACGTTGGTGGTTTTATCCTCTTTGTCCCCCATGCAGTTTGATATGATCCTGACTCCATGCTCCAATCTGACAACATTGAAACGTTATGTCAGTAAACTGAAATATACTTGGACCAATCTGGATGATGAATACTTTTACTTTTTCCCCTTTTTTTTTGTACTTCAAGTTCGCAAATGTAAATGTCCACATCTTTTTCCCACCACACAAATTGGACTTAATTGATATGTATTTAATTATCAAATAATTTGTTTGTATTGTTGGTCAGTGATAGCTTAAGATTACTGCCCTTCTCTATGAGAAGGAGTAACCGCCTTTTTAAGCTGCCCCTGAGTGGCAATTTATACATTAAAATGGACATCTGTCTCTCCTGCGCTCGTTCTCTTGCATCCCTGCACAGTTTTTATGATCATGTCACAGACCCAGCTCTCACAATGCAACATCTTACCAGCTATTTGACGAGAGAGTGACTTCTTCAAACACAACCTGATTTGAAGAGATTTTGTTTGTGTTGTAAAATAATTTCCGGACAATTTAGTGCACCTGAATATAAGCCGCACCAGCTAAAAATAACGATGTCGCTATCTTCTTCTTCCTCCTTCGCACTAAAACCATTAAAGTGGTTAAAATATATTAAAGTGGAATTGAACAGCCTCAGAATTACTTCGTCACACACTTCCTTAGTCTCTCTTGGTAGCATGAAACTTGTTAGTCCCAAATATCCATAAATCAGCCCCATTATTGTTTAAGCCGCAGTGTTCAAATCGTGTGAAAAAAGTAGCGGCTTATGGTCCAGAAATGACAGTACTTCGATCACAAAAGTCTGCCTTTAGTTCAAGGTTGGTTGGGATTATGATTTGTAGGAGGAGGAGTGAGTATGAGTAGTAAATGTCGTAGTAGCAGCAGCAGCTGTAATACCAGATTAAAAGACAATATGTTGTTTTGTTCGACTTTCACATTTCACACAGTTCATCTCTGAGTCTCTTTCTCCTTGCTCTTTCTTGTCCGAAATTGGCTTTGAATTTAAATTCAGGTGTCATTCAAAGTTTTAATACAAAACTTGAAGCAATATCAATATTTTCCAAAGTAAAAACTCCTGAGCAAGACTTTTCTGACTTTCAGCTGACCCGACGCAGATGAGCATCCATTTAAACCAGTTATACAAACACACAAATGCGATTTTCCAGCCTCTTTTTAGCTTTTCTCTGGCTGATGTGACAAGGCCAATCAACAAGTACCAAGCCCTTTTGCAACTTTTGCCATAATTTTTCAAAAGTATGTCAGCAAAATCATCTTAACTTCAAAATATTAATATTAAAAAAAGTGAGGTTTTCTTTTAATGCACAAGGTCGATTTTATCTCCAAGTAAAAAAGGATGTGACGACTGAATGCTGTGAAACCATTGTATAAAAGACAAAATCATTCTTCACTTCTCTCATGTTACATTCTTTTTCTCAGCGGCAGCATTTCTCCAATTTTACGGTCTGTTAGCAAAATATCGAACTCCTATTTATACCACAAATTTATCTCTCCACACCGGCCTTGCAACAATTTCACCCAAAGGCAGTTTCCAATCCAAGCTGATTTGGTCTGCAGGGTCACGTTGTTCATGTTTTGGACCAAACCTTAATGGCAGGTTGACCATTTTTCAGACTCAGATTTTTTGCATTGATCGGAGCACATTTAGACAAGATAAAGTTACTGATGACAGAAGAAGGAAAATCCAAAAAATTAGAACGAGGGAAAGTATTATAATACTGTTTGGTAGTCAAAAGCTGCTTGGTTTGGCTTTGCTATCAGCTAAGGCTAATACTCCCTAGCTACCATCCATTTCTGGGCAGAAAAATTAAGGTGCATAAATTTAACACCAAAGTGGGAAAAAAATGTGTACATTGTAATGTGTGCAACAGTGTAGCCCGCTAACACTGCCTTTCCACCAGTGGAAGGACGTGTTGGGACATTCAGA
>CAAKHD010005015.1:14257-31724 GCA_901007705.1 Fistularia tabacaria | reverse complement strand
GTGGCTGGCCGAGCGGCGTGGCGGTCAAATATTCATGCGGTACCGTAAGCTTCACCTGGAATACCGATGAGCGCGGCGGCAGACGGACTCCTAAAGAGGGTGAAATAAAAATGGCCGTGACGTCGCATGCTGGGCAAGGGGTTGGCCGATAACTGCGCGGTTCAAGGACCGGCCCTTTATCTTTTCCCGAAGGTTATGTGGCTAGCGAGCGAGCCTCGCCCAACTTCTCATGGTGTAAACATCGGAGGTTGGTGATGCGGGTTCACGGCAAGGTCGCGTAATGGCGCCTCGGCCCGCGCAACAGCACACTCAGGCTTGGAGAGACGGATGGGAAGTAGCGTGCCGACGTTAGCATTTGCAGCCCAGCAATCTTGTTCGCTCCTGGAGTTAACGGCTCCTTCCTCGGCCATGACCGGATGAATTCTCCGCGTTTTTACTCACAATCCGGCTTCTCCCTTCGCGTTTGGCTAATGTGGTTGGGGACTTTTAGACGAGGGCGTGAAAAATAGGACAAACAAGCAATTTCGGAAAGTCGATCCAGGCGACGTCACGGCAGCTGGAAACATCCCGGAGCCATTGGCTGCTTTTTCTCCACCGGCTGGCACTGGATTCTTTGTACTTGCGCCCAAAGGAGAGAGAGAGAGAGAGAGACGGAAAACAAAGCTTTGTCGGGCTAGTTAATATTTCATCTCATCGTTATTCAGTCTTTCGTTATCCATACTGCTTATCCTGCGGTCTGGGTTGCGGGGCGGCGCTGTAGCCGATCCCAGCTGTCATTGGCCAAGAGGCGGGACTCAACCTGGCTCCATCTCAGAGCCGCATACAGAGACGTACAAGCATTCACCCTCTCGTCATATCGGGACGTTGCGCGATTCACGCTCCGCTCAACCGCTCTCATTTACAAGTCTGGACCATTCAGGGTCTCCAAAGAACCTCCTGCATGTTTTTGGACGCCGGGGGGAACCCTGAGGAGCCCCACGCTGCCACCTGGAGAACATGAAGGCTCCGCAAAGACAGGCCGCGCCGTCGGAACTCAGCCGAGAACTTTCTTGCTGCGAGGCGGCCATCTCGTCATTGCACACTCTTTATTTATTCTCGTTGAAGAGATCCATTACTCATCTTCAACACCCGTCTCAACACAGTCGAATGGCCGGCGCGGCGCGGCGACCTCCCCCCCGGCCGAGGCCCCCCCTGCGGCGCCCGGTCTCGCCCCATTATGCCGTCACCGGCCCGAGATGGAAGCCATTTTTCACCGGTGGCCGTCGTCCATCCGAGCGTCGGCGCCGACGCTCGGATGATATTTGCTTGCGTGCTCCCTCGCGGCGCTCGGCTCAATTCATCAGAGCCTAAATGCCGCACAGCCGACAGCGGCTGCTGTAAGTAATACATATGTCCTCATATCCCCTCGACACACTCGGGTCAAATTGCCCGGGACGGCTTGCGGCAGCGGCCGCCGCCTGAGCTAACACTTCCTTTTCCTTGTAAATGACGGGGAGGGTGGTGAGCTGTCGTCGACGTGGCGACAGCGTAACGCATCGCTGCCATCAGGAGTCGGGGCTGGGGTTTGAGGTTTTCAATCTCAGGGTATTTTTTTTTTTGCATACTGTGTGTGTGCGCGCTCCCCTTGGATGATCTCTCACTCCAAAGTTTCCCTCAATATATTCAGCAAACAGTCACTCCAGGGTTTCCTCATAGCAAACGGAAGGAGCTGCTGGGTTCAGTGACCAGTTCACATCAGAAACAGCCCATAATAATCGCCTTTGTTGCCTCCCGGAGCCGTGGAGGAAGGGCCGCTTTTGGTCCCCCGTGTGCACAATGAAGGCGTGAACATTTGGACGCAGCCATGAAATATCTTAAATGATATTTCTAATATTTCAAATAAGTCGCAAAACATCAGATTGTCTTTTCGTACACGTCAGATTAAACACAATCAATCCCTTCAGTTGTTTTTATCACATTTAAATGTCACTTTATTGCATGCTAATGTGTATGCTAATGCTAACGAACGTAAATATATGTTCTACGAAGTCCTGTGTAGCAGACAGCGAGGAGAAAAAAATGCCCTTGTCATGTCTACTAATAGGGCCCACGATACAGATCGGCTGGATTACAGGGAGGAAGGGAGCGGCAAGGGGGGGCTCAGGGACGGGAAGGGCATCTGCCACGTAGCCAAAGCGTGGACGCGGGACTGGAAAGACATCAGCGATGTAGCTCACGGGTGTCGGGGACCGCTGAGATTTTGGCAACGCAGCAAAAGGGGCTCAGTGAAGGGATGAGTGGAGGAAACCAGGATCTACCGTGACCTTCTCCAGTCTAGGGAGTACACAGTGCTGTGGATTCTGGATATCCTGGGATCTTCTTGCGTGAACGAGGTGAAGCGTAGAACGGCACGGCGCAGGTCGTCAGGCACAGTAAATGGATAAACACAGGGTATGCCTCCGGAACTCTGGGCAACTCTGTGTAAACTAGCCAACCTGCAAGGTGAGGAGGACGCGGGGAAGAGAGGAACCAGGCCAGGAACTCAGCAGACCTGGAATGTGACAGTCGTTCCTCAAAAGTTTTTTGGGGGATACAGCATTATTTACGGGGTACACAGGGGCGAGTAGTACAGCGGGTCCTGACCCTGAAAACAAGGCTCAGGTTCCACTCCTGACCCTCCGGGACCCCCTGGGAGCAGGGCCAACCTGCAAGAGGAGCCACAGTTTCTTCTGCGAATCGATGTGCCGGGATTAGCCGTCTCCTGACAAGCGACTTCCTGAGTATCTTCCCCATCGACGTAGCTCTGCTTTGTCATTTCCAGAAACAAGAAACTGCTCCACTGGAGGGGAAAAATAGAAATAAATAAATGTGTCGAAGGAAAAGAAGCTCCTGTAGATAAGTGCCGGGGTTGCCAACCACCTCCCTGGTAATCCGGGCCGGTCGTCGCGAACATCCATCGCAGATTACAGACACCAACTCTCCTTCTTCTTGCTCCCTCTCCCTATCTCGCCGCCGGCTGATACAGTTTCCCCTTCCCCTGCCTTTCCCGCTTGCTGACTTTCACCAGGCGGTCTCGGATAAGTGTTTAGCCCCAAACTTTGGCGCAGCCGAAGGAGCGTCTGGCTCTGCTGAGAAAAACAAAAACAAAATACAGATTAATGAAAAGTCCAAAAATAGGAACTTTGGCTTGTTTTCCACGTCTTCGCTGCAACGCTTCGGTCATAGGAGTCAAACTCTGGCCCGTGGGCCAAATTTGTCCCGCGGTGTAGTTATATTTGGTCCTTGAAGCCATATCAAATGACTGTTAGAGCTGGCCTGCTGCTATTCTAGCCTAGAGCGCATGTACCGCTAATTCTACAAATCCCAGAATGCTCTGCTGGTGTTTTGCCACGAAAATCACGACAAGACCCATAAACGCCCTCTCCTCTGTGGACAGTCGTCATAGCGACCTTATGCTAACACTGGCACGTGCTACCCCTCCGAAACATGTTGAAAAGAAAGGCAGAAAAGTTATTTTATTTTTAACATTTATTACAAGCTTGTGGAAAAAGGTTACTGTTAAAATTCAATTCAGAAGGCTGCAAGTAAAAAGAGGCATACCATTTTTATTCAAGAAATGAATGCCATTGACGTGTTTTTCAATTTGAAATTACATTTTGCATGTGTGCAATATTAAATTATATCTTGTATAGTCTGAAGCTTTGTTCCATATGCAGTTTTTAAGCCACACTTGTTTGGGTCCAGATGAAAAGATTCATTGTTTTATCCGGAGATAGATTTTTTTTTCGATAAATATCAATGTTGGCCCACGACTTTGTCCCCGTTTTGAATTTCGGCCCACTTGAGTTTGACACCCCTGCCTGAGGTGATCACCAATAATCTCAGCAGGCTGGACTGCAAAACTAAATCTGGGTGTTTGCTCATATTTCTCATCCGGAACACTTCATTAAGTCATATTTCTAAGATTTTTAGAGCTATTTTCAGAGATTTATTGAAGACCCTTAATTGCCCGGTCATGTGAATGAGAAGGTGAATGGTTGTATGTCTCTATGGTGGACTGGCGACTGGTCCGGGGTGGAACCATGAGTGAATGAATGAACATTAGCTCTTATCGCAGACATTTGGACAACAGTGTTGGCGAAGGATCTCAACCTCTTTTCTCCCTATGGGGGCAGAAAATGTCCTATAATCGTCTTGGGTGTTCCCCAAGCTCCCAGGTTGATCCTCAAATGCCATGGCAACAGAGGGCCGGCTGCTGATTGGCCAGATTCCTGGCTCCAAGCAAGAATCAAACCCGAATCAAACATGTTAGCATGGCTGTTAAGTCGTAAGTCCACCATCAGCGCCATTGTTTGTGTGTTTGGTGTAGTGGATGCATGTTTACCTATGCGTGTGAATGTGTGTGCGTGTGTGTGTGTGTGTGTGTGTGTGTGTGTGTCTGTGTTTGTGTTTGTGTTTGTGTTTGAGTGAGTGTGTGTGTTGGTTGTTGCTCCAACAAAAGGCCTCCAACACACTGGCCGGACGCCGACTCTCACAGGACTCCATGCTCTGTCATTTCTGGCTACAATTCCGGCCAAACACAAATCTCAAAGTTCAATGAATTCAGGTGTTTGTGTGTGTGTGTGTGTAAGTATATGTGTGTGGGGGGGGTGCAGAGGGATAATGTAGCTGAGGAAGGATAACAGCTTTTCGCCTCTGTGCTGTGAAATTGCAAAAGCTTGTTTTACATTGCCCTACACATGTGGCGCCTCGGGCTCGGCGCAGCGAAAACGAGCCCCGTCTTTTCTCCGACGCATTCATTCGTTCATTCCTTCACTCCTTCACTCCTTCACGCATTCAAGATGAGGATATTTCCGCGCACGGAGGCATTTTTGTTAGCAATTTTTCCGTGTTTGCACTCGTGCCGTGCTAGTTGCTCGCTGCTTCTGTTTCCATTTTGTTGTATTGTCAAGCTAATTGTACACAAACCACTTTCATCAATAGCTATATTGTTGTACCCCCCCAACACACACACACACACAGACACATACACACACCATTTATCTAGCCAATGTGCACCAGAGGCTGATTTTCTTCTCGGATGTCGTAGTCTGTTTAGCTCATTTTCCTCCCTGCCCCCGGTGGAATCTGCGGACGAGGCACGGCGGGTCGCTGGGTCTCTTGCCGTCTGGGTTTCACCGCCGTCCTCTGCTGCTCTCTAGGCTTTTTCTCCTTGTAAAAAAAAAAAAAAAGTGAAAAGTGCATACTTAATAAACCTGCCGCAAGATAATTCACCTGGCTTGGCCCGAAAGGTTGAATGCGTTCTGATGAAGGATAAGTGGGTCCGTAGAGCAGCGAAAGCGAATGGAAAAAAGGGCAAAAAAAGCTTTTTATCTGGCTTCCGTCTGCGACTTCATTTCCCAGGATGCATTCCTTTGAGGATCTTCTAAACTGGGACACCTGGAAAGCCCTCAAATCCGAAGATTATTTGGTTTGATCTTTGGCGCTTCGCGGGTTAATCAGAGCCATGATTGATCCACTCTTGCATCTATCGATCGTGCACGCGTGGGGAAGTGGGCAGAGCCAATGACAGCCCGCGCAAACCGAGGAGGGGGGCGGGGGGGCGTGGTTTACCATCACCCGTCAACCGCGGTGCGAGCAAGATGAGAACACGTCTCGGTTCCGGCAGCCGGAACAATCCTTTCGCCTCCTGCCTGCCGTCCCCCCCCGGTTCGCTCAAATCCGATTCGGGGAACGTGGAGATGCGAGGAACCATCAGTAAACCCCCAGAGCTCCGGGGAATAACTACTGACAGCTATGTGTGTGTGTGGGACAGAAAGAGAGCGTCCATGGCATGAAGGTGTGTGTAGATAAAAGTCGGGGTTTTTGATGTGTTTGAGTGAGGAAACGGTTTGAAGGAGGAATTTCAAAGGGGAGGAAAGGGAAAGAAGATGGATAGAATCAACTACATTTACACGAGAACAGACAGATTCTCCTCAAGGTCGCACAGCCAGGCGTGAAGCGTCTGCACGGCTGGCTTTCCCACACACACATGCGCGCTCATACAGAGACGTGCGCATATTTCTTTAACTAGCTTAGCACGACTCGTGTTCCAGATGACGGTGGCCTTCACTTCAAAAGCTCAGCCTTTCTAAAAAGGATTACACCACAAATACTTTTATTTGCTCGATGTGTTTTTCAACCCCCCCCCCGCGCTCCACAGTTGGCCCCAGGCGCACAAATTCGCCAGAACAAATTCTGCCAGGATCAAACGGACCTCAGAACTCATCTCTCCTCGGCCGGGCTAGGCGGCTTTTTTTATTTTTATTTTATTTTATTTTTTTAAACACGCCAGCGGTCGCGATTCAAACGTGCGAGAGGCGTGGCGAGCCTCGGGTCCTGCGGGGATCACGCCAAATGCAAAAGGGTAAGGCGGGGGGGGAAGGAGGTGGTGTTCAGCCATAAAGTCTTTAATTAATAAGTAGGGAATAAGGAATGAGCCACGGGAAAAACAGAACAGCTTATGAAGTCAAAGACGACCCGAAGCCAGTCAGAAGTCGTAAAACGAAGGGCGAACGCGGGGAAATGACGGCCTCACTGAGACAAATAAATCCGTCTTGTGACATGGGGCGGTGGCGGCGCGGGGGGAAAGAGAATTCCAAAACAAATAAGCCATTTGTATGAAAAACAAACAAACGAAGGGCTGCTATCAGCTTCACTTCCTGGTTTGGAAAACAGGAAGCGGTTACACTTCAAAACGAACAAAATAGGACTGCTCTCAGCTACACTTCCTGATTTGAACAAATCAGGAAGTTTGGACACAACAGGTAGTGGTTGCGCTACAAACAAAAAAAAAACAATCAAAGGATTGCCATCGCCTGCACTTCCGAGTTTTCAGAGGTTCTGACGTAGAGAAAAACAACGGGCCGCGATCAGCTTCATTTCCAGGTTTGGACAAATCAGGAAGAGGTTACGCTTAAAACAAACAACGGGCTGGTATCAGCTGCACTTCCTGGCTTATCGAAACCGGGAAGCTTCCTATGAACAAGCCAGTGCCGCAACCTCTCCTTATTTTCAGCGCACGTGTGTGTGTGTGTGTGTGTGTGTGTGTGTGTGTGTGTGTGGGGACGCGGGACGCTGCAGACTCGGCATCTGAAATTGCACATACCATAATGGACTCGGGTAATGGCCCTCCAAAGATGCACATGGGGAACATTTTTGACGACGTGGCAATTTTGATAAAGAGGGGGTCATTACGGCTCGGGCTGATGGTGCTGGGAGCACAGGGGATGCTTTCCGCCGCCGCTCACCGCCAGTCACTGGGATGGAGGCTTTTAGTGTGTTTCCAAGCTTGTTGTTTGTCACACGTTTTTTTTCCCAGCTCTTTAAAACACCTTAATGCACAGCGCTCCTACGCCCCCTGTTATTTTCCCTCGCTGTCAGGCCGGGGCGCCGTGTCATGCCGCGCCGCGAAGGCAACGCATGCAATGACGTCCTTATGAGGCCGTCGACGTGCCCCCCCCACCCTTGTCTGCTTTCCCCGCTCTTTTCTGCACCCGTTGAGGTGGTTGCTGGTAAATAACAAACCTGGCTTTCCAACAGCGGTCATTTAGCGCTTTTCGCCTCGGGGCAACAAGGTCACCGGTTGGGATTCCGACATGGGGCCCCATCTCGGTGGAGGCTCCATGTTCTCCTGGTGTATGCGTATACATAAAAATAAGCATATAAATAACTATATATGCATATGTGTATGGCTTATTATACATCTGAACGACTGGATTTAAAGGTGCAGATGAGAAACGACAACTCAAGGGTAGATAAGAATACATAAGATAAGAAAAATAGGACACAACAGAGGGAGATGTTGTAAGATAATCTCAGCAGTCTTATTATGTTGTTATTTTTGTCATCCTTGTTGATCACAGACACAGATTGCAGATCATAGACCTTAATGGTTTCTTACTTTCAAGACTGTTATGCTAACTACTGTAATACCAATGTTTAGCTTCCGGTAAGTGAACGCTTGCGTCGAGGCTCGCCAGTTGCTTGCCTCCTTCCAACATGTACTCTTTGTCTTTGCCCGTCTGTATGGCGTCCTTGAGTATCAAGAAAATTGCCTTCAAATAAAATGTATATATATATATATATATACATATATACATATATACATATATACATATATACATATATACACACATATACACGCACAAAAGGGATACATGGTGGAGTTTTGATCTCCACTGGATTATAGCTTAGAAGCCTACCTGGTGTGACTCTGCAGTAAATTTCCTGCAAGAGGCACCACCCTCCACTCGCCTCAACGCCACGGTGTCCCCTGCTGTCGGCACCTGTGTTGGTGTCGGAGGCATCAAAAAGCACCGCTCGTGCAGAAAACTCCTTGTTGCAGCCGCATTGAGAGGAAACCGCTGTCTTTCTGACAAAGTTACTGAGACAAACTTGGAACAAAGTGTGAGTTTTATGTTCCTTTACCTTGACTCTTAAAGCCGGCAAAGTTCTCCGGCGGCGAGACGTCTCCTGTCGCTTGGAGGAACGTTTGTGGAGGATAAAAAATCAGACATACCGCGGAGATGCGGCTCACGGTTCGCAAAGAAGCCGAGGGGAACGAGAACCGAGACGTTTGCGCGTCGGATTCCCACAAAACCCGGGACTCTCTCAGTAACACCCAGCTGATGGACATGTTGGAGCCTCTCCACGGCGGAGCTGCGCACGGCTAACTGCCCCCTCTTAGCTACTCTCCCCCCCACCCCCCCGTTGCGTTTGCTTCCATTATGCTAATTTATTCATCCTGTTGACCTTATCAATCAGAGTTTAATTTCCCGCAGATTTCCTTTTTAATTACAACTGATCCTCTTCCTCTGGTCTATCATGAGGCGGCGTGATGAGACCGTCACCTGGTCAGGGATTTATCGGCCCGGAGTCAAATCCACGACTCTCGGTTTAATTGGCGTGGAGGCGGCACGGGTAGATAGCCCTCCAGACCTCCGGCTGCGGCGCCACTCAGCCATCAGCGAGCGGCTGATTGAATTAGCTTACATAGTTTTAAGAACCGTGTCCCTCTGCCTTTGCTACTAAATTGATCTGAGGAACGAAAGTGATTTGCCGGCCTTTGCCGCTGTACGACGGAAGGCATGCGCTCCTCCAATGGCGTTGGAGGGTTGCCAAGGAGACGTACACAGACCCTTGTTTCCCGTGACTTTGACCGGCTCACGATATATCTGCCAGAAACAGCATGTAGCTTTGCGCTGCGAGCACCTTGGGTCTCCAATGAAGGACCGGCAGGTCTTTTTCCTGGCCTGGTTTTGGTGTTTTGGTTCCCATGCAAATCCAGCCAATACAACCCGGTGGGACCGAGGCAACGTCGCGCTCAAAACGTTGGAAAAAACGCACAGATTTTCTCTTTGCTGCGATTTACGCGCGCTCAGATTGGGTTTCTTGACATGGATTAGGGTCGTAAGAAGAATTTTGTTGTCATTTGAGTCAGTATGAGAGTGTGTGTGAAGGCGGTAAACAGCATTATTCTGCAAATTATTGATGCTAATGTTAGCCAGAAAAGTTTTCATGTTCTGGCTGTTACACGAGTTAGGTGTAAAATATACTGCACAATTAATACTACTACTACTACTATTAATACTATTACTACTACAACCGCTAATAATGATATTAACCATTATTAATTATACATTGGAGAGCTGTTAGCATTTTCGCATTGATTGATGTGATTCAGTTGGCGGATTCGGTTCTTGCTGTACTTGATATTCTCTTGGTTCCTGCACGGGTTCTCGTCACGTTCCCCGTCTTCTTCCAACGTCAAGTCAGCGGGTTTGTCTCAAATGTCTAGGTGCGAATGAATGAGAGGGCCAATGGTTGGATGTTTCTACATGATTGACAGTTGACCCTGTGATTGACAGCTAACTGGTCCAGGTGAAGCACCGCCTCTCATCTAATAATAGCTGAGTAGTACATTGCAGAATACTTGCCAAAGATAGTTTTCAAAGCAGTACTGCGTACATTTGCACATTCAGCTTTACTTCAAATACACATTTCCAATTTCTGGAAAGAAACCAGCAGCTCCACATCCTGGACTTGAACCCCCACAGCCGGCCTGATCCGCCAATCTGTGTGTTCAGTCACACACGCCAAGGCAGATCCAGGCGTTTGCAAACATTCGGTCCGGCGCCGAGCCGGCAGCGACCTCGCGCTTACAGGAGCCGAGAACCAGGCAGCTTCGCTTGTGCATAGAAATCAACGTTTTTCGATTTATTTCCAAAGAGGACTCTGAGGAAAAACAAAAAAAAACCCAACCTTTTTTTTCGTCCTGGATTAAACCACTTCTTTTCCAGGGGGTTTCAAGCAGGACTGGATTCACCCGTTTTCTCGCAAACCCTCAGCGTCAATGAGCGCCGGCGGATGTTGGGTTTCGATCCCGGTAAATGGAGGCAATGTGTCTCCTGGGAACGTCCCCTGATGGTCTACATCCTCTGCAAGAAAAGAAGAGCTTATCAATGTATCGGCTGCGATTCGGGGTCATCGCTCACGCTGTCAATATGCACCGCTTTCCATCCAGGTGGTGCTGAGGATAGCTGCACAGATTCAGGGCGAAGGTGGAAACCCCCGGTAATACCTCCGTCATGACTGTTAAACAAGCTCCTCCATCTGGCAAACAACCACCGCTGGCGTTTTTACTTTTTTTTTTTTTTTGTGATGCCATTAACCTGGAACGGTGGCGTGGCCCTGGGTTCCGGGGCGGGAGCTCGGTGGAAAGATGCACTCAATCTCGGGAAGCGCTGATATCGGAAAGGTCACATTGTCAGACATGTTTTTGTTGTCACCCATCTCTATTTTATGTCCGGTGTATCTTCTATTTTTCTTTTTTTTTGCGGCGTGGTATCACCTTGCGGCAGCTGGATCGTCTTTTCGGATTCACACACACACAAAAAAAAGAGCTGATAGTGGGGAATATTTGGGGCCGGGGCGAGTGGTGAAAATCTCCGGCGTGGCGGATTTAAAGGTCAGTAGGTCTCGGAAGCGGTGAGCAGGCTGAACACGACCGCCCCGCACCCTCCTCTGAACCCCCCGGGCTCCTCATTAGCATCCGTGTTGTAGCTTTTTATCATACATTTATTGAGCTAATCCACGCAGCTCGTGTTGGATCAGGAGGTACTCATCCGCTTGCCTTGTTCTTAAAGGTGAAATACGCACAAGTGAACGATTGTGCGGAAACAAAGTGCAGCCGCGGCGTATCCGGAGACATGATCAGCACATCGGGTAAAAATAAAGCGGCGATTTCCCCGCCAGATGCGGCTCTACATTGCGATCCGGAGCCCTTCACGACGGCATCACTCGACTTCTTAATGATCGCACGGGGTAGTTTGTAAGCAGGATCGCTTCATTAGCGGCAAAACTTGTAAATATTCATATAGTCTTTTATTTGGCATCAGTGTGGTTCCCACAGCTTTCCCGCCACTTCTCGAGGTTGAAGCAAAGTCGTCATTTTATCCCGTACGTGAACAAATCCAGCCTTTCTTTTCAGTATGTTCGTCTCTTCCGGCGTTCCCCAGGGCTCAACTCCCGGGCCCCGTTCCATTTAGCGTTTCCACATTCCCTCCTGGCAGCACATTCTGTACTGAGAACATCAACTTTTATCGATACGCCGACGACACCCAGCTCTATCTCCTCTGTCAAAATCAACTATTGTAAATTTCTCCGCATGGACTGGACATACAGTGGTCCCTTTAGATACGAATTAAAAAGAAAAACTACAAAAACCTACACTTTCAATGAACTTAACTTATGATGATTATTAAAATTAACGTCACTTAATCGACTTAGATTTTACTTTTCATTTTTGTTTTCTTCACTAGTTTTTTTTTTAAATTCATTTTCCTCTGAATCACTGCTGCTAGAAGCGTATTGGAGATGTGGGAGTTCCCTTGGGGTGTACCGCAAGAATTTAGAATTTTGATTTTCTCGCTCTCATATTGGCATCATGAATTTTTGGGTCTTTCGAGGATAAAATTTGCTCAGATTGCGCTTCTTATCTTAAAAAAATTCATATATAAAGTGATTTGTATCACCTGGGGGCCACTGTCCATAGGAGTCGAGAAGACGTTTCTCACAACCCCACGGTGACATGAAGTCAACAAAATAATAATAATAAAATAATAGAGTGCAAAGAAGCAGGAAAGTGCAGTGTTTTATTTACAGTTTATCACAAAGGTCAGTCGGAAATACCATAATGGTATTTGGACAAGAGCAGTATGATGGTTTTCTTAGTGCAAAGTAGCATTAGTGCAAAAAAAGAAAAAAAAAGTGGTAATGTTCCAATATATTATCAGAGTCCACTAGAGAGTGGGGGAGAGTGTGGCTGCCTGACATCCATGAAGCTGTTGGTGAGTCTGGTGGAGCGGGTCTGGATGCTCCGGGACCTTCTCCCTGAAGGCAGGAGGCTGAACAGGCTGAGCGGGGCTGGCTAGAGTCGCTCACAGTGAAGGATGCTTTACGGCGTGTATGACTTCATCCACCTTCAGATCCCTTTCTGAACGCCTCATGGAGATCCAATCACGGTTCTCCTCAAACTCGTGCTTCTCCTTGTGGGTCAGGCCTCCACCATTCACAGTTCTGATAGGTTCTCCATCCACATTGATGACCCCTGGTTCCATCTATGCCAGGGGTGACCACACTTTTTTGGCTTGCGGGCTACTCTTAAAATGACCAAGTCAGAATGATCTACCAGCAATAAAAAATATTTATGCATATATATTTATATTTATATGTACAGTGGTCCCTTAAAATACAAATTTAATTCATTTCAGAAGTGGATTGGTATGGTGATTTTTTTGTATTTTAAATGAATTTTCCCCATTTAAAATAACAGGAAACAAATTCATTCCTTTCAACCCCCCCCCCAAACTCCAGAATAAGGGTTTTAATATAAAAAAAACATGAAAAATTAGGATTTTAAGAAAGAAAACTCCCGAAAAAGACGCTTGCTAATAATGCAAGGGACATCAAAAATAAAAATTATGGTTATCGTAAAATCAGAGACAGGCGAGTGCAGATGGCGGTGAGTGCTTACGAGAGTGCGAACATAAACACTGAGCCAAAAACCTTCCCCTTAAAATCAACTTAACATGAAATAATCTTGTGATGATGATTAAATTAAAATTAACTGAACTTAATTAACTTAAATTTTACTTTCGACTTTTAGTTTTCTTCACTAGTTTTCCTTTTTCAAATTCTTTTTCCTCTGATTCACTGTCATTAGAAGTGTATTGGAGTTGAGGGAGCCTGCTTGGCACGTACCGCAAGAATTTCGATTTTTTTTTTTTCCTCGCTCTCGTATTCGTATCCTGACTTTTTTTGCTACTTCAAGGATAAAATGTGCTCGAACCTTGCGACGTATCTCAAAAAATTCGTAAATAAAGTGATTCATATCTTAAGGGGTCAATGGTTTGTATATATATATATATATATATATATATATATATATATATATATACCAAGTACGCGTAATATTTAAAATATGTATTGTTTCCCTTACTTATCAGCATGAACATGCATAGCAAAATACAGTTCTGTCCATTTTTGGCCATTGCTTTACTCTGATGATGTCCTGCACTGAATGGACTCGGTCCACTAACAGGCAGCCCGGCCTCAAACGCACTTCAGAATGTCCATCAGTCACGGTGGAATGGTACTTGGATCGAGATCTCTGATTGGCTTGACTGTATGGACAGTGGGGATGGATGCTAGGCTAACAGCTATTTTTAATGGCATGCGATCTACCCACACTACCTCTGGTGGAGTGTCATTCTGTGGCTCACGGTTCAGTCGTTTTCTTATACTGCGCGGTCGACGAGTTGATCAGGATCGACGTGTTATGCGCCCCTGATCTACGCTTTAACAATAGGCTCCGTCCCTTCCTTCCTCGCTCCACAAGCTCCTCCAGAATTCTGCAGCTAGGACACCCCCATATGTCCCCCCCCAGTCCTTCAGAAGCTCCATAACATCCAGGATTACCTTCAAAATATTACTCCTCACCTCACCTTGAAATGCATCCTCATCCAGGACCCGGCTTCATCCGCCACTCAACTCGTCGTTCCCTCTTCCCCGGCCCCTCACTATTATGGGATACAGAGCGTTGAGTGGCTCCGCTCCCCGGCTAAGGCCAACTCCCTCCCACCCAGTTTAAGTCGAAACTCGAAAAGCCATCCGCTCAAACCGTGAAGGTCACCTAGGGGTTCAGAAACGCGCCCGCAAATTAAGTGCATTTATTGTTTTCTACTTGTTCCACTGTTGACGACGGAGGTCGGGGATCAAGGATGCAGCTCTTTTCCCGGGAGACAGCAACTGGCGAAAAAGAAACAAAATTATTCATAAATTGCAGAATTACAACGTCATTAAATGGGATGTTGAAGTGCGGTCAAAATGCAGGGGGACGAAAATGTCGGTGATTTCCAACAACGTCCCGGAAAGCGGTTCGATGTCAGGAGGCTTTTCTTTGCAGTTTAGTGATTAATTGAGGTGGTTTTTGAAACAATGACTGCTTGATTAGTGCTATTAGGCAATTTCCCTGCTCCGTCTCTGCAGAGAGGACAGTAATTATTCCCTGCCGCTATTGAATCCCCGCAGGACTGCACATTCCCCTTTTTTGTATTTGCGTTTGCAGATTTTAGCCCCGGGGGAGGTGAGGGGGTGACGGGAGGGGTCAAATTATCGTCTGCTTTTCTTATCTTCGACCCGCCTGAACTTTTATAGAAATGAAATCAAATAAAAAGATGCCTTTTCTCCGGCTGCAAACGGTCTCCGTTGCTCCAGGGGAGCCTTGACTCACAAATTTCATTGGTTCTGGGATCGAGCGCGTATCTCAGTTTGCTTGTATATCAAATTAAATGTACCCATTAAAATGAACTGAAATTCTATTCATCCGTTCCAGTTCCTCGGTTTTGTGACATGTTTTAAAATAAGAAAAATGTGATTTATAAATTAATAATTTTGGTGCTCAATCCTTAACTTAACTGACTGGCTACACATTTAATGCTACAATGGGTTACTAAATGTATCCGGGACCCTTCACGATGGCATCGTTTGGCTTCTTCCGTGTTTGTAAGCAGGATCGCTTCATTAGCGCAGAAACTTGTAAATATTCATATAGTCTTTTCTTTGGCATCGGCATGGTTCCCACAGCTTCCCCGCCGCGTCTTGAGGTTGAAGCGAAGTAATTTTATCCCGTGCGTGAACAAAACCCAGCCGTTTCTTTTCAGTGTGTCTTGTCTCAGCCGTCGTTCCCCAGGGCTCAACTCCGGGGCCCCGTTCCATTTAGCGTTTCCTCATTCCCTCCTGGCAGTACTTTCTGTACTCGAACATCAACTTGATATGCTGACGACGCCCAGCTCTTCATGCTATCTCCTCTGAACCCCATTCTGCTCGTCAAAGTCAGCTTTATTGTCAATTTCTCTGCATGGACTGGACAAACAGAGGGATGGAGAAGACGTTTCTCACAATCCCACGGTGACATGAAATTGACAAAATAATGGAGTGCAAATCAAGCAGTAAAGTGCACTGTTACATTAAACAGTAAACATTAACCTATGAGGTTTAAGCATACAGTGCATTCAGATACAGACTGATATTTGATCAGCGAGTAGCAGCAGAGGTTTTTTTTTTGTGTTTACAGTTTAGCGCAAAGGTCAGTAGGAAGTACCATAATGGTATATGGACAATCGCAGCATGATGGTTTTCTTAGTGCAAAGTAGCATTGGTGCAAAAAAAGAAAGAAAAAATGATTAGTATTATCAGAAAATATAAGAGTTTTAAGAAATAAAAGAATCCTAAAAGTATTATCAGAGTCCAGTAGAGAGTGGGGTGGAGTTCTGCAAAATGTAAATGTTGCTTAATGTAACTTGCACACTTTGCTACACTTTATGGCTAAACTTCATTTAGCAAGGGAGTGAAGCCGCTCCTCTTTTTTAAAACCATCAAACCGTCCCCGACCGGCTTTGAACGACTTTTCCGACGCCTCTTTCGTCGACGTTCCCGCTGTCTGCTGCACCAAATCCCCGTGAATGTCTCCTGGCTTCTCACAGACGATGCTCTCGTCACCGTATCTCACCAACAACAACTTCTCCATCTCTGCATGCACACCTTGTTCATGTTTTTTCCATGGTTTCCTCTGGGCTAGCTAGCGGCGGGCGTTGCATCCGACTGTCTTCACGGAGATCTGAGTCAAACTTTCATCCCGGTCGCTCCTGACTCGGATCTCGACTCGTATCTCAAAGGAAGAAAATCCAATTAGCGATGGCTCGTATCTCGGAAAACTCCAAAATGGATGCACCTGTAAGTCGAGGTTTTATCACCTCGCCGTTTCACAGCGCTTAGCTTGCATTCACCTATTTACACACACTCACACTGATGCCATAGATCTGATTGGACAGCCACCTCCAAGCTACAAACAGCTGGAGAGGAGCTGTGGGTTCCGGTTCTTTTCCCGACCCTCCGACGCCTTTTTCTCGTGACTGACAGAACCCTGAACCAGGCACCTCCACCGGTGGACAAAGTTTGGAGACCTGGCCTTGGACTAGATTCTCCTGCTAGCACTTTCCCGGTAGCCGTGGACCATCCCGGAGGGCTGGGGCGGCGAGGCAGGTCGGGGACGAGAACTGACGAGAACAGAGGAAGGAACACTGGAAGTAGCGGAGTTGCGTCAAATAGAACGACAGGGGTTGTCTTGTAAGAAAAAAAGAATAAACGGGGAGCTCCGCCGCTGGGAGCAGGGAAAAGATAAATGCGAGTGAGTGTTTGTGGAGCTGCGAGGCGTCAGACTCGGCTTGTCTGACGAAGCCGGCGTTTCTGCCGAAAAATAAAAGCGGAGTTGTGGCGTTTTCTTCCTCGCTTTTTTCCGGCGCGCGGCGGTCGGATGTCTTACAAAAAGCCTCACCGCCTCTCTCTCTTTCCCTTTCCCTCTCTCTCCTTTCGCAGTGAACAAGCACAAGCCATGGATCGAGACGTCGTACCACGGCGTGATCACGGAGAACACCGATGTCGTGCTGCTCGACCCCCCGCTGGTTGCCCTGGACAAGGACGCCCCCGTCCCCTACGCAGGTACGCCCACCTCTAAAACCGGTCAAGTGGCGATAGCATGTAGGGATGCTAACACTCATTAGGCATCGGTCTTTGGGAGCTTTCCGTGCTATTTCCGCATCTCGGCAAGTTCTTCGATTTTTTTTTTCTGAACCCCACCGCCTCCCGGGGGGGGTCCTACTCTGCTCCGTAACCACTTAATCCAATAATTCGAAGCTAGCGCCCGCATCACGCAGGCTACTCCCATCCCGTATTTATTTGGAGTGGAACGTGTCCCAAAGAAAACCCGGCGGAGGCTGAGGACACCGCGGGGAGAGGAAAAAAAAAATTTGAAGACTCCAACCGGATTAGGGTTCTTCCCACTTTGTGACCGTTCCAGCTCCTCTGAAGGGTGCCAGCTCCTGGGGGG